>BJBW01008442.1:0-179275 GCA_004320125.1 Scolopax mira | reverse complement strand
CAACCACTGAAAAGAGTCTGGCTCCCTCCTCCTTCAGCTCATCCTTTAGATACTTATAGGCATTAATAAGGTTTCCCCTCAGTTGCCACTCCCATCACTTCCATCCTCCCAGCAAGGTCTGCAGCCTGGCAGGGCTTCAGGGCTGGCCCCTCTGGGACCCCTCTGTGCCCAGGAGACCCCCTTCCGCGGCCGTGCCTCACGCTGCATTTCAAGTGGGGGCTGCATTTCATCCCTCTGCTCGTGCAAAACCACTTCATCAGCCAGGCTGCTCTCCCTGCTATGGCTTGCAGCTCTGTGTTAGGCTGGGGAGTTCATTTTTCATTAGTTAATTAACCTGGCCCCAGCCTGTGGTTTTGCTGCTGTGACCTGTTAAGGCGACTGCTTGGTCCTTGAGTCTGTGGTTTTGCCCACCTGCTCTTGTCCTGAAGCTCTCAGGGTGAGCGCCTCTGAAATACGGAATAACTTAACTTCTGATCAATTTGATTTAAATCTCACAGCAGGCACACACACACACACATGCCTCTTTTTGACTTTATAACACTTAGAGACAAAATTAATACCCTCCGCTATTACTCTTTCTCTGCTGGCTTGCCTGTTCTTTCTTTCTTGGCTCTAAAGCCCGTCTGCTTACCCTCCCCTGCCTGGGAAAAGCTCTAAAAAAGACCACCCCTGCATGGGAAACTGCTAATCACAGCGGGGAGGGAGTGGAAAAGTCTGCCTTGGTTTTGTTCTGGAGGTTTGTCACAGCCTGACACAGGAGCACCCACTGTTCCCAGGTACCACCTGGTCCCCCCTTGCTCTGTGGGGGCCACAGGGACCATCGGTGCCTTCGGGGTGGCTTTCCCAGCAACCCAGCCCCTTGAAAACTGGGTGGGGAGAGGAAAAAGAATGAGGTGTAGGGTTAGGCAGCAGCGTGAGGGCTTTCTTTAGCAGGCATGGAAAACAATTTTCAATATGACAGGGGCGTTTTTTTCAAATTAATGGTGGTTTAAAAATACCCTGACCTTTTAAAATGTCTTCATAAACCTGTCTCAAATGGGTTTCTTAAGGATAAGCCTCACATAAATCTGAAGCAAATATAATTGAAAATATTCCAGATTTCAGTTCACACTTTCTTTTTTAGTTTTGTAAGGAACAAAATCTACTTTTCCAAGTTGGAGATCCTTGAAGCTGAGTTTCCTTTACAAGGTTTAAAATCTCCACATTGCTCTCAAATAAATGATGTATTTTTTGCTTTTGATTACCTTTTTTTTTTACTTCCTCCTGTGCAGAAGCATTTTCTTGTTTGTAGGTAACAAGCGGCTGAAAATGAAGGCCAGTGCCAGCAATAGAGGGATACAAGGGCTTTTTTTATACTTGAAGCAGTTGATTAAAAAACAGAAAGTCCACACTGTGGACAGCCTCTCATGCTTCTCCATGTTTTTTTCCCTGCTCCCACCTTACGATGGAAAATGTAAATCGCTTGTCTGTTCAGACAACAGTAAATTACTTCTAAGAAGTGTTCAAGAGCCTATTATTTAAACCCGAAGAAGTCGGTGTGCTTCCTTCTGCTTGCTTTGAAAAAGAAAAGTTTTCTTCTCTTCAAAACCCAGCCGGTGGGCTCTGCTGGCTCCCAGGAGCAGAGCAGAATTACCCCTGGCCTTGCCTGGCCAGAGTCAGTGACCTCTGGGATGCGTTGGAGATGCCAACTGCAAACTGGTCCTTGAGGATGGATAAACTGATGATGATGAGGATGAACAGTTGTCCCCAGCACAGGGCTGCTGGGCAGGAGAAACTCCGCTCTAGGAGAGTGGTGGTGGAAGTGGGAAGGGGACAGGATGAATTTTATTTTTTTTTTCTTTTTAAGCAGCATTTCTCTCCACCCTGTGGTGCCAGGGGATGGAAAATACTGGGGGTGCACCTATGCCTGTAAAATTATTTATGTGGTAAAGCACCTCCTGGTGCACACAGCCTTAGGAGGACTTGTGTCCCAGAGCTGTGCTTTGTCACCTGCCCTCCCGGTTATAAGTATGTGATACTTTATTTTCATAATGGAACTCTGTGTCAATGAACAAACCCCAGGCTGCTGTTTGTGAGAACAAACTGTGGTATTTCTATGTAGACAAATAAAATTGGGTCGAGTAACATCCCAGCTGATGGCACTACCAGAATGAGTGGGGACCAGGGAGCTGGGGGGAAGAGGAGGGTCCGTGGGTGCTTGTGGGAAATACACATGGAAATATATTTTCTCCACTTGGGCTGCCCCACATGAAGGGGTATGCGCAGGGGCTGGAGGGGCCCTGAGCAATGGGGAAGGCACAGATTGGCCAGGGGCTGGGAGAGGGATAGGACACCCCCCCACCTCTCACCCCTTTACTGTGGGGCAGAGGTGTCCCCTGAAACCTGTCAGTAATTGGTGTGTCCCCAAAATCTCAAGGCTGGAAACTCCACTTGACTTCAGTCCCATGTGAATGGGATCCATCTGGCCAGGGGACCATTGCTGGTGGGCTACAACGGCAGCAAACTCAATGCATGAAAACCACATTACGTTTAGAAAAATTGGTGTTTCTCTGTTTTGCACTGAGTAGTCCAAGGACTCGGCCTTCTTGTGCAGTGGTCCTTGGGCTGCCACTTAAAGCAGCTCTCAATAGGCAGAAAGTGCTGCCACCTGGATTGGACAGTTGCACATACCACTAGTGCAACCTGATATAATTGATATAAATGAAAGATATAAATTCCCTTTTAAGCTTCAAAACTGAGACAGAAACGAAGATAACTTCAGATGAACTGCACCTCCCAGTACCTTCATTGCTTTTGATCATTTCCATATCTTCCCAGGGGAAAAGGGCCTTTTCCTGCAACACCTACCATGGTATCATCGCTTGCCCTTGATTTCCAGATGATGCCACCCAAACTTTCTAATTCCATCATCTTACATGGAAATGAAGATTGAATCTCTTTCAACTATAAAGGCTTTGTTGAGTTTTTGGGGATTTAGCAAAACAAACCAGCTACAAAGTTAATTGTGTCGGCAAAATGACAGGGATCTTAAAAACTGCAAACACCCAGCCCACTCAGGATAAAATTGGTTCTTGCAGCTCTAACAGTACACACGGCTGATTGAAAGGGTTTGTCAGAAATATGGGGTTTTAGTAAATATAACCCCTACATCATTAGCAATTTGATTTAAAAAATAAAAGAATATCTTCGTGTTTTCAGGATTTTATGGTGAAAAGCTCAATATTCCCCTTCTTTCTTCCAAGTTTTGGAGCTTTTCTACATAAAGAATAGGAAAAGAGCAGCATCAGCTATTGCTGAACTCCCTTCAACAGGCACTTGTGCAGGATGCAAAGGACAACTCTGCCAAGATGCTACTTAAACTGGGGGTGTCTCCACTGTTTTCATTAACAAAAGGGCCCTGGAGCCCAGACTCATCTTTGGTTTACAGGCATGTAAGCAGTGAGCAATATCTCTGTCATGGTTTGGGTTTCTGAAGGTGGTCTCCACATTTTGTGGAGTAAAGCAAAGAAGGGCAGAAAGGCAGAAACGCATCTACTCAAGCCTGGCTGCAGGGACAGTTCAGTATCTTCATGTGCATAAAATGGGCCATCCAGAAATAAACTGGAGACTTTAAAACCTACAGCTTCTGGAAAATGCAATAAAAAAAGACAAAACAATGTGCCACTGAAAATTTTGGGCCAAGAACTTCTAACCTTAGCTACAGCAGTGCTGCGTTGGGTTTTAGCACCCAGTGGAGTAAGAAGCCCCTTGCTCCAGGTCCAAGTCAACATTGTCTTTGGAAACCCACACCCTGCTCTGGCTTGGGGCTGCTGCCTGGATAATCAAGAGGAGATGAAGTCCTGGGCCATCTCCCTGCAGAGGGAACCAGGCACTCTGCCTCGTCTGAGCAGCTTTTATTTGCCTGGTGTTGGATGTTCATTGACAGTTTTCCCAGTCTCTCAAAAGGCTCTTTCAAGCATTTTGTGTTCACTAAGAGACTATTTCCACATGTCACGATTTTAGCTGGGGTAGAGTTACCTTTCTTCCTAGCAGTTGTCACAGAGCTATGTTTCTGTATTTGTAGTGAAAACGGTGTTGGTAAAACACTGGTGTTTTTGGTGGTTGCTAAGCAGTCAAGGCTTTTTCTGCCCTTCATCCCACCCCACCAATGAGCAGGATGAGAGTGCACAAGAAGCTGGGAGGAGACACAGCCTGGATAGCTGACCCCACTGATTGAAGGGATATTCCATACCATATGACATCATGCTTAGTATATAAAACTGGGTGAAGAAGAAGGAAAGGGAGGGAATGTTGGGAGTGGTGGCATTTGTCTTCCCAAGGAAGTGGGAAGGTTTGTGTGATGGAGCCCTGCTTTCATGGGGATGGCTGAACACCTGCCTGCCCATGGGAAGCAGGGAATGAATTTCTTGTTTTGCTTTGCTTGCATGCATGGCTTTTGCTCTGATTATTAAACTGTCTTTATTTCAAGCTACAAGTTTTTTCACACTTTTACTTCTCTGGTTTTCTCCCCCATCCCAGCTGGGGTGAGTGAGCGAGTGGCTGCGTGGTTCTAGCTGTCAGCTGGGGTTAAACCATGACACTCTGCATGCTCCATACATGCTGCAGCAACACCAATGACCACACTGAAGTCTCTAGTCTGCTTCTAACAAGGTTCTTGTTGAATCATACCTCTCACGAGGCGGTGTTGCAGGCGGCAGTTATGCAAGACAGGCTGGTGAAACAGAACTTTGAAGGGTGACCTAGCTAAAGTCCTTCCAGCAGCAGAGCTGGATGCAGGACCTGGCAGTCTTTGCCCGCCCTGGCTAGGATGTGCTAAACCTCCTCTTGGAAAGATTTATGTAGTGCTGCACTTCATGTATCAAGGGAGACGTTATTGCACAGAGCTAACAGCCATACTTTAAACCACTTGGAAGTTCCTGCTCAAAACAAGTAATTCCTCATGCAGCCATAGAGAAAAGCCTTCCTTAAAAGTTGGTCCTTTCTTTTATCTGCTCTTTTTCCATGTAAATAAAATACAGTCCTCATGGCACAGTTGCTATTTCCAACAGTGGTTCCTAATTCTAGATTTTGGGATTTGGGGGTGTCTGCCCCCCCAAAGGAAGCCCCCATAAAGCACCAGAGATCCCTCTGGATGTGTGGTGCACTACAGGATTTCACAGCCCAGGACAGCTGGAAAACACTCATCTTGATCTGGGTGTCCAGAACTAGAGACATTTGCAGATCTTTCCCTATTATGAATCTCTTAAGTCAGGGCAAAAGCATTTGGCTGCTGTTTTTTTTTAACTGAAGGTAGATGGGCTGTGACCATGCAGTGTCTTCTTCAGCACAAAGGAGCCCTAGCCAGTGGCACACAGGGTGACCAGTGAAGCTATTTCTAATGGTGAGGGCACTCAACAACCCTAGTGCAGTGGCCCTGGGTGCAGGTGCTTCAAGAGGCTGATTCTGATGGATGCAGCCATCCCAGGGGCAAAGCAAGCACCAACCTACCTCCACGTTAGTCAGTCCAGCTGTGTTGCTTGACATTAGCTGGGTGTCCAACCCCATTATTTGCGCTCAGATGCAGGTAATGAAGCAAATTCATCTGTGGTATAGCTCTAGTTAAGGTCTATGCAAATTAATTTACCAGCATGGTGGTAAGGATATGTGCAGAACCTTTGCAAAGGCAAAGCCAATGAGATTGGAAAGCTCTGGAGGTTCCCTCATCTCTTCACCAACCTTGGAACTTCTGAATACCATCAAGCAGTGACTTTCCTTCCCCAGTTTGCTACATCTGTATGAGCCTGTCTCTGACAGCTTCCACGGTGTCTTTGACACGTACCTTCTGCTGCTCTGTCCCAGCATGTGGCCTCTTGTATCAGCATCTTTTTTCTGAACTTTTTTCTGAATGTGCACTCAGTTACAAAAGCCCACAGCTGAATTTAATATTGGACTGAGTAATGCCCAAGGTGCTGAGCAATTTGAATCAAGAACTAGCTGCTGCAAAAACATAAGGCTATAATTTATATTTTTTTTTTTAGTTCAGGTTTCGATGCAGATTTTATGATTAGGGCAGGGATTGGTCGCTCCCAAATGACTCAATCAAATGCAGTTCTGCCAGAGTTTATTTTAAGCTGAACTTCTCCACGTACTGCAACCAGTAGTCATGGAAAACCCTTTCAAGTAGCACCTTGAATGGATAAACCCCCCCAGATCCTCCATATCTGCTCTATGTGGATCAGGTGATTAGCCTAAAATTTTTGGGATGTGTAAGCCTGGACTGGAGCCAAATGTGGGCATGACCCTAGAAAGACTGGGCCATGATGCCATGAAGCGTCACTCACTAATTAAGCGGTTAGAGCCTGCAGGAGATATACTGGGACCAAGCAGAGACCTCAGCGCTCGGCAGTACTTGGTGTGAAGAAACAAGTCAAGGTTCAGTGCAAGGTAGTTGAGAGTCGTATAATGGAAACAAGAACAGTCTCTGGTTGAATAATTTGAAAAGGTCTGAGGAAATTTTACTAGCTAAAGGATGAGTTCTCCCCATCAATGAAGCATTTGAAACAACACAGGGTGCCATTGGATTCAGCCTCAGGGAAAGTCAGCACTGTCATCAGCTTCCCAGTTTGTGAAAAGCATAGAAGATCACTTAATGGCCATCAGGAGGTAGGGCTGTGTTTCCACAGCCAACGCAGGAGGGTGACAGACAGGTGCATGAGTGTCTGGGCACACAGAGCAGTGATGTATAGATGGAAAATACCAGAGTCTTGTTTTTGTTCCTGTTTTGACATTTACATGCCCACTTCCAGTGCACTGGCGTATGTGGGAGACATAATTTCTGAGATTTGAGTGGTAACCGGATAGAAGAGTTCTGGCTGCTTCTCAAAGACCTTTACACATCCAAGAGAAATTTATAAAATGAATAAATCACCAAGAAGTTAGTTCACATAAATAAGAGTAAGAAATATGGAACGCTGTGATGCTTAATTCACAACTTTCTTCTTCTCAGTCATTAATTTCAGCCAGGCTGCTTCAGCCAGCAACGTTGAGCAGAAGCGTTTGCAGAGCTCAGTACAAATATTTGAAGCCGTGTACAGGGGGTTATTGTTGGGAATAGACCAAACCCCAGCATTGTTTAATTAAAACATTGTTTTAATTGCCTCATGGAATCTTGCAATAAACAGTTGCATGCTTTTTGAGGACTGGCCTCATGAATTTAAAGCTTTGTTTTGCCTGCTATGACAACTGCTCAACTGCACCGACAGGAATAACTTCAGAAGTTTATTTCTATTTTATTAAAATCAATGTATACAGCTTCAAAAAGCCATTAGTATTTGTTTAGTTAAAATGTTTCAAATATTAATAGCAGCTTCAAAATGTTGACAAGCCCTAAAGCCCTGCAAGTATTATGCTTTGATGTGTTTGTCTTCTGGCAACTGAAGAGAGAACTTCTGATTTGAAATGAAAAGAATTAGTTTGCTTAATGTTTTCTTTCCAAATGTGAAATCTGTTTATTTTTTTTTTTCCCCCTCCAAACTCTGGCTTAGATTACATTTTATTGATATTATTTTACAATATATCTCCCAAAAGAAAATGGGGGCATCTCGCTTTCTGGCATCCTAGTCCTGCTTCTGTGCCCCTTGGTATCTTGCTGTGTAGTTTTGGCACATGGGGGCCTCGGTGTGGCACATCTTCCTATCTGTCTGTAAGCGCACCAGCAATCCTGCTGAGGTCACTGCTCCATGAAGGTCAGTGGGATTATTTGGTTTATTTAACATTAAACTCATACACATTTGCCGGCTTGATGCCATAATAAGATATTTTATCCTTTAGCACGACGGGAGCATTTACACTTTATGCATTTCAAAATATATGTCTACGGTTTCGGGCGTTTTTGCAACAAAATACAGCAGTTATTGAGGCCGCATTCCCAGCTGGTGTAAGTCAGGTTGCAGAAATTGAAGGAGCCACCATGGCTGTAGCAGTTGAGGTTCTACATCTACGGTTTCCCTAAATCTATGACCCAGATGTACTGCTCTCACACACGACGGCAACTCAACACAACTACCTGGCAGAGCCTGAGCATCTCACAGTCCCAAAGGAAATCTCTTATCCTTTAACTACAAAAATAGTCTTTGAAACACTGAAAGCATAATAACTAAACCAAATCTTGTATCACACAGGCATGTCTAGCAGTTTTGGTTTTTTGTTTTTGTTTTTTTAAATGAGAATATCAGCAAATACAGCTCTGAGACAAAGCCCAAGTGTTCCCAAAGCCCAATGTTCCAGCCCTTTCTGCCAACAGCATTAGCAAGTCCCATGAAGACCTTTGGGACACCAAACATGCTGTGGGAAGATGTGGAGGAGTCAATAAGCTGGAGAGATCCTCACCTGCCTGCTGGGCCTGCTGAAGATACTGAGAGACATCCATGGTAAACTCCTGCTATGGCCCCACAACATTCTTAGACTGAATTTAATGTGTTGCAAACCTATGAAATCTGCCCACCTGGTACCCGATATGGTGTCCTTCTGTGAGATGCTGTTTCACAACCAGAGGAACGTTTCTAACCAGATGGCAACATTTACACATTTCACAGTGTCATTCATTTTCCCCTGACATTAAAAGACACTGCATCTCCACACAGGTGAGTTATTCACAATAGCAATCTCTGCACAGTTTGGGTTAAACACAGCCAGTTGACCTTGCAAAAAACTACGTCATCCCAACAGAGTCACTATCAAGACCGAGAAGAGCGTGTAGAGATGTCTAAACTCAGAGCTGTCTTACCCAGTTAGAGGCACTTGCAAAGGAGATTTTTCCACTTGTGCTGAGTCCCACAGGCTCCCTTTCCAGAGAGCCAGGAGAAATAAATGCTCTGAGGGTGCAGGACTCAGAGGTGAGTATCAGGACCCACACCCCAGCAGTTCCCAGTTGCACTGACAGGGAAGATGATACCC
The DNA here is from genome assembly GCA_004320125.1 of Scolopax mira. Classification (NCBI taxonomy): domain Eukaryota; kingdom Metazoa; phylum Chordata; class Aves; order Charadriiformes; family Scolopacidae; genus Scolopax; species Scolopax mira. Next base: position 170,341 of record BJBW01008442.1, on the reverse strand, counting down.
ACCTGCCTTCATGGAAGCTCCCTCTTACTGCCCCATTTCAACTGCAATTAATATAAAGCATAGAAGTGTTGAGATGTTTTCAGCCAGTAACGAGTCAACAGGTGTGCTTTCCTCCACTAAAATCTACACACATAAACTCACATTCCTCTTTAACTAGAGGCTAAAAGGAAGAACTTGTGCTTCAGGTATGTTTGATTTTTTCTTTAATTAATCACACGCTTAAAGCTGTTCACAGGAGACAGAGAGTGAGTGAGTCCCTTAGGTGGTTGCCCCGTCCCTTGTCAGTTCTAATCCCAAAATGCAGTTTAGCTACATGTAGATGTGTCATGTTTCATGAAGGTAACACATTCACAGGCTGACAGCTCTTACTTAGACTGCTTTCATCTCTTTCTTTCATTGGCTTTTTACAGTTTCATATTATCAATTCTGTCTTTGGGAAAGACACCCATCTATACCTCTTTGCAAGAAAAAAGAAAAAAAAAAAAAAGACCCTGAGTGGATTAGCAAGTGACACACGGTAGGCACTGTGGCTTAATGGGCTGAGGGAGGCAAGTCACCTGGCACAGAGCATGGCACAAACAAGTTCTGGCCTTACACAACTGACGGCCAGCAAGGCAAAGGCCACCTGAAAACCTCCAACGAGGAATCAAAGAAGTGCAGCAGCTAGTTCATAATGGTCATGGTGACCAGATACGGAAGAATTCAGCCTTCCAAGGCTAAATTCCCCTGGGATCTGGATGAAACAACAGTGAAGGTGCTTAAAAAGAACTCCACCCTGCCTGTCCTCCCCCGGCACCACTAGCGAGCAGGACCGACTTCTTCAACAAAACCAACCTGCTCCTGGTAGTGCTCCAGCACTTCAAGATGCCAGACCCTCCCGGCTCAAACTCTACAGCAGACACAATGCACCAGCTCTTTGCCACCAAATCATTCCTCACGAACAAGTAGCAAGTTTTCTTCAGAAGCTGAACAGCCTGATATAAGGCCACGACTGGCGAAATGCTCGCTACTGCGGGCAAAGGGCTGAATTACTATTAATGCCAGACTGGGAAGTCACTTTGCAATATGGATGGTCATTTATTTATTGTTTTATCATGACACATAAAATGCTATGGCTGCAATATCAAAATATGGTGTCATTTATAAAATACCAGTATTATTAATGCGGTGGTAAGATACTGTTAACATTTACAGAGAGGTGTATAATAATTTGACAGTCTTGCCTAATGGTTTGCTCCAGTGACAAAAGACCCGGGCAGGCAGATGATGGATGAAATGCTATTTATTGTCATGGTTTCTCCTCCTTGATTACTGGATGGCCTATAATGATATCAATAATTGTTGCAAATCTAATCCTTTTGAATATGGTAGACAGGTCCTTCGCTTTAACAGTATGTGTCAGAATAAAAGAGAAGCATCTCAAAAAAAAAGAGATGGCATTTCCTTACAAAATGAGATGAAAAAATAAAACAATATAAATGGAATTTTCAAGTGTTTCTTTTTATATTTAAAGCTCTTATTTCAATATACTGTATTTAAACATTCTTAAATAATCACTCTGTACCTTTGATTTTCTGTTTCATCTTTGGAAACAAATAGAGTAATCTCACTATAAATGTGTGCAAATAGAAAATATATAAATATATTTAAGGCCCATGTCATAAAAAGGTGGTCTCGGAATTGTCACTTTTACAATGATCAACTGGGGTCCCTTTCATTTTGTCCTGCAAGTTATTTAAGCTCTGCTCTGTTAAGCCTTTGAAGTCCACATGCAAAGAAGAGCCAAGCACGCACATACTGTCCTGTGTTTCGTTTTGTAAACTGCTTGATGACACCTGCAAAACACTCCCAAAGCGACCGAACAGAGGAGTTGATGTGATCCACTTCAACAAACTGAACTCTGCTTGGTCGACTGCTGAGCTCCATGGGAATGTTGCTCCCACAGGCAACGGCTCCATCTCTGAAGTGCCGTGTCTAACTTCATGAAATCCCACGGACCTTTCCAGACTACTTCCTTGTGAGGGGAGTTTGTTTTCCCCATACAACGCAGCACCCTGGGGAGAGGCAGCCACAGTCTGATCTGTTGTATGTTCTGCCCTTGTGTAGAAAAGCGACTCACTTCTTGGAGGAGATGCTGGCAAAGGTGTGCTTTGGTTACAAGCCTTATAACAATCACTAGCATTTGAGACAAGGCTTGGTGAGAAGCTGCCTGCAAAGGGTCCTGTCTGGCATATTGTTTCCTTTACATTCAACTTGGTCAGGAGCTGGGTGCGAATCTCTGGGGGCAGTTTACTCAACTGGCGTCCAAGCTGAAGCTGGGTTGGGAATAGTGTTCCCTGGAGGGTTCTGTACAGAAATCTGCAAGAAAAGAATGTGTACGTGAAAAGAAATGAAAGAAGGAAAGAAGGAACCCAATATATTATTAAAAGAAAATATCTAAGACAAAAGCACAACACAGAAAAATAAGACTTGTATGTGCCTTTCTTATGTTTGACACAAGAAGCTTGCAGATGAAAAGCTCTGAATGTTGTGCTTACATTTTGATTAATAAGAAGCACTGAAATAAATCTGTGCCTTTAGTCAGCGATCCACCTTGTGATTACACACTGTCTTTTAATTTTTCCTGATGAGGAATCAAACGCAATGGGGATCAGTCTGTGGAACAGATCTGCTACATCCATAAGAAGGCAAGTAAATCCACAACATACTGTCAGAATTTCTGTACTGTGCACGTTATGGGAGGATGGGTCACATCTGGAAGCATCAAGGAAAATTGCAAAGGATAGCAAATCTCTGCATGGCCAGGAGGCTTGACCAACAGTCTACAATTATGCTACTGCTGTGGTCTATGGCCAAGAGCTGTGGTCTATTCCTGTGGTCAGGAGTACAGAAGAGGTTAGACAGCCTAACTTTGAATAATTAGCTGCTGAAAAAAATTGACTCGGCTGGTAAGGCAAAAGAAACAAGGAGAGTGGAAAAAGAAATGCTTCTTGTCCTCCCACCCATATGCAAAAAGTGCTTTCATATGTGAGAAAAGATACAATACCTGGGCAGCAATGCAACAACTGGTGATATAATGCAAGTGAAATAGAACATGGGGTCTCCCATCAGCCTTTCCATAGACCAGTAGGGATTGGATGGAGGATGGCATACTGGGCAGGAAGCATTGTAAACCAGAGCCACGAAGAAAAATAGAAGGATACTGAAGATGCAAGATGACCAGTGAAGAAAAGTCTAGAACAAAAAAAAAAAAAAAACAACAAGAGAATAATGATTCTTCATATTCTAAAAAATTTGCTGCGATTTTGGATTAAAACTTCTTAATTTCTGGAGCCAAATCCATGCACAGGGAAGAGTTTAGAGCCTTGTATTTTGAAAAATTCTTATTATAGGTAAAACTGTTTGCAGATCACAGTTTAAAATCTTTTTATGTTTGCTTAAAATGCTTGCTATAAATAGAATGTGCTGAGGGAATGAAGATACCATCTTCTGTTTTTGAAGAATGGCACTAAGAAAAGAATTATGTGTATGCCAGAGAATTTCTATTTAGGCTGTGAGTACCTTACCCAAGTTTTGGTTTCAATAGCCAAATGTAGTATGATGGTGAAAAGAGCTATTGTGGTGATGGGAGTTCCCCAGGAGAAGATATCCACCTCTGAATCATAGTAAGTCTGTAAAGAAGGAGACAGAATTTAACCTAAGCTATGTTGCCAGGTCTCATCAAAATGGTTGATATGGCATGGCTTAAACCAAACACTTACTAAATAGGGGATGAAGAAGCAAACCAGACTTTGATACATAGCATCAATCATGTTCATCCAAAACATGTGTGGTTGATATTCCTGTGGATAAAAAAAAAAATAAGAAAATCAGAGCCTAATGAAAACGCTATTTGCTAGGATGGGTATTTTAAGGGGGATATTCCCCTCTTTTAAGGGCTTGTGCCCTTCACAGCTTGTGCTTCATAACTTTGCCAATCAGTTAGATACCCTTGGGGATGAAGTATGAGGAATCTACATGTAAGTCACTCTATTCTGAGAGGAGACTCCTCCTCTTTTTTTTTTTCCCTCTGGCAGAGGGTGTAATTTGAATCTGACACTCAAGCCAGCAAACATTTATGAAAGTGCCCAACTTTATGCACTACATTTAGACCACTGATTTCAGGAAGAGCTCTCTGAGGTCTATGCACATGAGTAAATGGTTTTTACATCACGCACACACAAACACAGGGTATTCTTTCACAAGATAGAAACCAGAAATACTTGGAAAAGAAGATCCAAAACAGTGATCTTTAGCAGTAATCCGTGCATTAATGTATGCTATGTTATAAATACATATATTAAAAAAAAAATTACATATAACTGTGTGTGAGAGCTCAAAATTGATTGTTAATAAACAATGCTACACTACATTTTGCTTTAAATTGCAGGGGTATGGGTGGTCATATAAAAGACCTATATATAGAAGGAAAAATAGTTTGTGAATGGCAAAATATTTTTTAATTTTGGGATATAGGCTACATCTCCAACCACTGGATTCATCAGGGTTCCTTCCCTGTATGGATAATAACATTGCAGGCTAAAAATGGGAATTGAAAGATACTTTAAAAAAAGATACAGTATTCTTTGGCCTACTGCAATAACATGTGGTTAAGCACTGCACCAGGTTGCTCAGAGAGACTGTGGAATTTTCATTGTTGGAGACATTTAAAACTGGACTGGATAAAGACCTGAGCAAGCTCATCTGACTTTGAAGCTGTTTTGACCAAGGGTCTGGATCAGGTGGCCTCCACAGCCCTCTAAATTGTTCTATAATTCTACAGGCTTTCAATCAGTGATATCTTTTTGAAAGACATCCTACCTGATGCAGGACTTTGGGCAAGTTTTTAAAATGCCTTTTTAGGTAACTATTCAGAGAATATGTTGACTAGATTTCAAACAAACCTACAATGGTCCCTGGATTTGCCTATGAGAAATAACTGTACTGTGAACCTGGGAGACTTCTCTCCTCAGTTTGCCAGCTGAAGACAGGCAGACACAGCTTCCCAACAAGCTCAAGCCATTACAAAATTTCTATCACCTTAAAAATGTGCAAGAAAGGAAGGTATTAAAGTTAGATAAAGATCTTTAAAGTGCAATGCACTGGAACAGAAGAAATGTAGAAAATGGAAAACAGCATCTGGGTGAAAAAGAGAGAATTTGGAGTAAAGCACTAAAAATAAGTTACACTAAAATTCACCTTTCAACTTTCCAGGAGAATGTCTAACAATGTCACTAGAAGTGTGTAGTACCAAATGCAGGTGTACAGTTAGAGGCAAAACCCACTCACTGTCTCCTCTCAGAGGGCACAATGTCAGACACTTTTAAGAAAGGCTTTTGCCTTGGAAGCAATGTCTCAATATGGGTAGTTTTAGCCAAGCAGAAAGATTTACCCATAGTACACTCTAGTAATAACCAGAAATGGTTTAGCTTCAATCCCTCCTCCAATTCCTTCTGTTTTCATTGTACAACTCAAGCAGATGGGGACAAGGTGTTTTCAACGGCTGAATCTGTCAACTGGTGGTGGCTACCTCCCTCAAGAGTCCCAGTGTATTGACCTCTGTGCTTAATCCTAAGGCCATCTTTCTCTTTTTTGACTGCTGGTAAACGGCTGGGGTCTGAAGTTCCGAGTAAGTACTGTGAGGTTATTCTGCGAAAGTCCACACTAGTCTACAAGGTATAATCTGCTTTACTTTTGTGGTTATTTGTGAACTATGACCATGAGGGAGCTTAGGCTGACCTAAAGCATCCAGCCTTCTCTCCTGTTGCATATTTCACAATATACCCAAATATACCTGGGGGGTTTATTTATTTGGCTTTTTTTTTTTTTAAGTATACTTTTGGCATTTAGATACATTGACTCTGGTGAGAAATACCAGGAAATAATAATAGTGACTTCTCAGACTGATATCAGTTGAAACTAAAGATCTTTAGGAAAAAAATTACAAAAAGCAAGAAATTTTTACCTCCATATTCTGGCCACTTTTATAAAGCTGAGGTGCAGCAATTAACACTTCAGCTGGCACGTCCTTATCCAGCACACCAGTTATCAGTTGTGGAAGAGAAGAGAAGAGTAAATTAAAGAAGATGAGATACCACTGATCAATCATCGATGAGCCAGAGAACCCGCAGTAGAACTGGTACCAGAAGAGAAGGGCCACGAACATCTGAAATTGAATGAGCAATGCTGTGAATGTGACAAGATAAGCAGAATCATTATCCCATTGTGTTCTGAAACAATTCTGATTCTGGTTCTGCAAAGACTTACGTATGAATGCTAAACACACGAGCAATCCTAGGGGTACCTACTCTCTAACTTGCTGTTCCTGATGCTGGGGCCACTTAGCTAAGCTGCAAACATCTGCCACACCTGCAAGTCTTTGTGCTGCTGGAACCTCAGATCTCAGGTGTCAGGGATGACTTCACACAAAATTAACTTTCAGTTCAAGTGAAACTTTGAGGTGCAACTTAACTAACTGTAAAAACCTCTCCCAACCATCATTGACCTCTAGAGATATGAGTTCTGATCTCACAGTACTTACACTACTATTGTAAGAATAAGTATTTCCATAATAATGTCCTCTGCTGACTTAAGATGTTTTGGGAGGTTCTGCTGGTCCATAACAGGTAAATGCAGAGCTTTTCTGCAAGACCAACGTAAAACTAGTAGCAGCAAGGGAGGTGAAACTGTAAGGTCTAGCAAAATTTTCTTAACTATTCTATCTATGTTCTTTGAAATTCAGCAAATTAGCAGTGCTGTAAAGATTCCTCAGTTCCCTTACTCATTAGCTGTATAAAGAAATCAGCTGCAGACATAGCTGCAGTGGGATTGTTCATGTAGTTGGGTTTGAATAACCCAAAAAGGGACAAACCACACAACTTGTCTCTTCTACTATCTCTGCAGCATGCATGATCCAGAGGTTTTTAGGGCTCAGGAGAAGTGTCAATCTCACCTGGTGATGGGGGAATTTGAGGCCTAAAAAAAGACCGGGAGCTTCCTAGGGAAGGAAATAAAATTCTAGGCCTTGATCCCCTAAAACTGAAAACTTTGTGAAGTGATTAACACTAAACAACACTAAAAAAAGGCAACCAGAAAAACTTTGGCAATTGTCCCTCGAGGGTTTTCCCCATTTTAGCCATGAAGGGAAATGACATGACCTCTCCTCTCACTTCCTCTTTTCTCTGTATTCTGCTCTTAAAAGCTTTCAGCCAGCTGGAGTATGTTAACCCTTCATGATTTTTAGATATATACAGAGGCAAATACAGATCTATTCTACCTGTATGCCAAAATGTGGTTGATATTTAAACACATGGGAAAAAAACCCGAAAAAGCTATGGTCTGCTTCGTCAGTGAAAACTGCTGTAAGAAGAGCAAGCCCATCTTTTGAAGGGGAATTGCCACAGAATCAGAGGGTCAGTCCTGCTGTAGGAAAATGTATATATGTATGTATATATCTCCATATGTATATATATATGGAGAGAGATACAGAGAGATTGTGTATATATGCTCAGGCAATGTTTGCATACTGCATTGGAAATGACTTGTGTATCAGCAGCAACATACAACTCTGTGTTCATAAGTCCATACTATAAACTAACCTATTAAAAAGTTAATTTTTTTTTAAGAATCACTTCTATAAATGTTTCTGTAAATACATTTAGGAAAAATATCTTCCTCTGGTCAAAACAAGACTGAGTTACGAAAGCTTACCCTCTTCATTATAGTTGGCTGGGAAATGCCAATTTCATTTCAAAATTGACCAGATTTTGGAGTTTATTCCCTTTTCACACCCAAACCCCCACAAAACTTCCTGAGTCTTTTCTCAAAATGGAATTGCAATAAATATGTGAATTTCGATGCTTTTCTCTGACTCATTTGAAATAAACAAAATCCAGCTAATCCTGGGCCTAAGAAAGAGTCCTTTCTAGATCCTTGCTAACATTAACCTTTCTTGGGAACAGTTTGGCTCTTGCAAAAGTGGGTAGTTTGATGAAAATACAGTCAGCTGAAAGTTCTCCTATCATGTCTAGTATGGTTCTCAGAAGTGCTGTCAAAGAAAGCTGCAGAAATAAATGACATTTCAGTAACTAAGCTTAAATCATATTTTTCCCCCTGAAATGTTATTTTGGATCAAACAATTGTCTCATTTAATTTCATCTCTAAGGTTCTTTCTTGCTTCTGTGCATTATCGCCCTGAAAAAGTAAAAAAAAAATTTATGGAAAAATTTAAATGGTTACCCATTTAAATTTTTCCACCCCCCCAAACCTCCTCGCAATAAGACTGTTTTATGAATGCGACCCCAGACTGAATTTCTCAGTGAATTAAGTATGTGCCAAAAAATGTCCAGTGATGTCTTGCAGAGATAAAGGAGAAGAAGCAGTGCATACTTGTGCAGGCAGAATTTTTATACATGAAATCCCTTTTCATCAAGCTCAGATATTTCCAGTCATGTTATATTTTAGTTTATATTTTACTTTTCTTTTTATTATATCCCCCAAGCCAAACATCTTCTTGGATAAGTCATCCAAGTTTCCAAATGGCTTTTCCAGTGATTTGGAGTTTCAACTTTGAGTTAGACAGGTTCTAGCAGAGAATGGAAAATTTTCTAATATGAGGAAATGGGGAAAAAAACACTCGAGGAAACAGAAAACTTGCAGAACACTTGCAGTGTAGCTATCTTGACTCTCTGTGGAGAATCATCCAGAACAGTCTACTTGCAAAAGGATCAGGTGCTCACATCTTTAATTTTTGCATTTTCTTTCCTTAAGGGCAGGCGTTGTGTCAGACATATTCCTGTCTGTGGGCTGGACAACACCACTACCATTTTAGAGTTGGTAGCAACAAGTATTGCTCAGAAAGCTCTCAAGGCTGCCAAAGCCTTGCCAACACAAAGAGATTTCTTGCGTTATATTCTAGCCTGGAGGCAGCAGCTTCTGAAAATATCTCACTAAAAATGGCATGAGAAACAATACTCGTAATCAAGGGGAGTTGTACCAAAGGAAATGGAAGATTTTACAAGAGCTGAACAAAAATATAGATGTATAAACAACGTATCTGGCTGCTGATTGCTGGAATGTCTTATATGTATTACTTTAAAAAAAAAAAGAAGAAAAAGTACGATGGCTCTGCACATGCTTCTTGGAGGTTCAGATTTGATACTGCCAAGCCAAAGTGTATCTTGGAAACATACAGCACTGGGGGTGGAAGTACAGACATTCAGCATCATTCAAGATCAAGCCTTAAAACTCAGGCATTTGAAGCCCAGCATGTATTTTGCTGTTGTGCTTCAACAGGTGGCTCAGTGCAGCATTATTTAAATCCGCTTGCTATTTCAGACTCAAGCAGCGGCTCAGACTGTCCAAGTCCCTTCTTTCTTTTGTCTCTGGAAGGGTGCTTGCTTTCAGTTTCTGACCAGACCACAGAAGGTATTTTAAAATGCTTGTGTTAAACCAAAGATGCTTTATTAATTCTTTAGCTCTCTTGCGCATTCCTGTGATGTTAAAAATTTTGAGCAAATGATGGTCTTCTCCTGATAAAATACATACCTTCAGATTGAGATCAGGTAGGGATTAGTCAGGCCAAGAGGAATTTGCATTTAAAAATTGACACTGATTAAAAAAATTGAGGATTAGATTGAATTTGGAAAGCAGCTTTTGCAAAATTGAGAGCTACTTTTTTTTTCTGATATTGAAGATAATATCCAGTCTCCTGCTCACAGTTCACACGTTGCCCTCTAGAGCAGAGGTCTGAGAGCTCTGGCTCTCTTCTTTTTCCTGCTTCTTCATATCCCTTGCTCCCAGGGTGATTTGTAGGTGTTGCAAGTGAGCATATCCGTGTGCCTGCCAGTGACTCCCACACAGCTGATGGAATTCTTGGTTGTCTTGTTACACAGTTTTCAATCATCTTTGTACTCCAAGATTAGTGCAAAGGGCGTTTGTTAGGACCAAGGAATTGAGCTGCTACTGGCCCACTGCCCAGTACTGGACTAACTCCTGTTTCATACACCAGGGAAGAAACCCAGACAACATACACTGTTCTTTACCACAGTGTGCTTCCTTTCTAATGAACTCTTTTGGTTAGTTGGGAGTATGATAAATCAAGAAAAAACCTTCCAAATCTCTTTCTGTGAGACAAAGAGGGGACTCAACCTATCTCAAGTCACTAGGGAATACGTACATTGGTTCATAAGCAACAATGAGATAGGGTCAGGAAGAGAAAACACACACAACTGCTACTTTGGACCAATGCTGGATGGCTTTGGCATTAAAGACTCCTGTGTCTAGCCATCTAAATTCTGCAAAACTTCTCTATAAAGAAACTTTTCTTAACAGTGCTTGTTATTTCTGTTACCTAATTTGCACATTCAGCAGCACACTGTAGCTGTTATGGAGTGGGTCCTGTATTTCTGCGAATGGCAGCCAGCTGTCTTTCAACTCTGCAAATTTCTTTGCAGCTTATTTATAAACCATTTGAAGGCTGACCTAATGCTCACTTATCACAAAATAAGCCCTAGAAACATGTGCCGGCATAAAGCTGCCAAGTCAAACACTTACGGCATTTTTGTAGAAGAAATACAGCACCATGTTGGCAAGTCGGGAATAACACCAATGGCCATGAACAAGCAAGAGCTTCTCCAAATACCGGAACCTTGGGATTGCAAAGTCGCTTGCCATCACCGCCTTCAATGAAAGAAAAATTAGAATAAATATTGTAAAGCGTGGCTTTCAACACCAACAGTGAATCCAGTCATCTCCTCAAGTCACACAGTCAATGGAAATTGTACTGATGGAGAATGAAACCCATTGCAGTGCATCTGAAATGCAGTTATTTCTGCATGGATTTGGAATACCCGTGAGCAAAACCCAGCTGCTCGGCAGAACATGCAAGGCGACCCGGTCCTCGCCCAAAGGAGATTGCAGTCTACGTTCCAGATGGTGACAAGCAGCAGCAAAAAGCGAGAGGTGGGAGAATGGCTGGCACTCGCTGTCACAGGAACATGAAGGCTCAGGGGCCGCTTGTGAACATTCTGGTGGCAATAACATCTTTCTCTTTAAAAGCTACAGGGTACTTATAAAATGAACTTCCAGAGAATAAAATAAGAAAAGCACCATTAACTGGTTGCATCATAATTACTGGACTTTAAAAGACAAAACAATATTAGTTTTAATTACATTTGCAATCTTGACTTATGAAGTTTACTTCGCTGTCCTGAGATATCAGTGTTTTGAGGGATTTTTAAAATTACATGTTTTCTAGAACTGATTATGAAAAACTCACACTAGATGAGACTCCTCTGGGACTGTGCAGACTGCCAAATCATGTTGACAAAATGAATCACCCATTTTCTCGTTACTTCTGACCAAAATTCAGGGTACTGTATGTCTAGATGAGACCTTCTTGTAAATGATGGTGTTATCACAGTTGTTTCATGATTTTCCTTAGCCCTAGAATCACACTAAGATTTCATTTAATATTATTTTATGTTTCATTTTCTATTTTGGTAACACCTTTCTTCTCACAGTTCAGCAAAAACATGAGGAAAGGTGAAAACCTCCAAAGGAGCACTGTCTTCCTCACATTCTGCAGGGTATATTTTGGCTGTATTTTTCAATGAGATATCTTTCCTCATTCCCTTTCTTGGTAAATCATCAAAAAGGCTGTTTTCCCCAATAAGAGCTTGTAGAAGCTATTAAAATAAATTCTAGAAGCATATGCAAGAAAGGGTATAATAATGCATTTTAATTTAAGCAGTAGTTGTATATATAAACTGGGACATTTTTTAATATGTTGACACATCCTGGGGTTTCTCAGGTACTGAGATGTGCTTGTTATAACCTCCCTGGACAGAACAGTCTGATTTGTCTTGCAGACATCGAGCTATCCTGCAGTTCGAGCAGAACAGAGCTGTGCTAGGTCTGCTTCCTAGTCCTCCACTCCATCTCTGCCTATTCCAATGTTAAAACAAAACTGTGAGCTTCTCTTCATTTGTGCTTCTAACAGTACTTCACAACATACTGTGAGAAGTGTTGGGTTTTTTTTTTTTCTTTTTTATTCCATTTTGATTACGGTGACGAACACAGTGAGGGAGATAGTGTTATCCAATTACATTTGCATGTTTATTTCGTCTCAAAACACCCCCTTGGTTTTCATATTTTTTTATTTTTTTCTTCCAGCTTTTTCACAGGAAAATGTGATTCATGTTCCACATGCTTCCACAGAATGTGGGAAGAAAATAGATCAGACAGTACTGCTGTTTTAGATATTCTAAATGCTCAGCACCTGAGTACCTGCACATGTAAGATTCTGACAGCTGGTTATAGTAAAGAGGCCTGCCTGACCTCGAAGTAAAAGAAGGGATCTAGAAACATTTTCTACTCTGTTGAACTTTCCTTTAGAAAAAAAAAACAGGTAGCTTAATGGGTTAACGAGCAAATAGCTTTCAGATTTGAATACATGGCAAAAGCCAGGGGCATTTGAGGACTGGTTATTGCAAGGGTAAGAGCTCGACTGGAAGTGGCATAATGGGGAGAGGAGTAAAAAAAGTGTTACGAGCTACTGTATGTCTGCATTAAGAAAAAAAGTGATCTGAACTAACACACAGATTATAGGAGCTGATAAGTTCATAAGGGATGATAAGACCCAAGGAGTTTGCAGAAGACTTTTTTGAATTGATAAGCTTGGAGGGGACCCCACAAAACCAGTGGGGTTTCTGCTGGGTTCTCTGGAGCCCGGAGAGTGATACTGCCTGCAGAGTGATACTGCAGAAGTTATGCAAAGCCCTTGGAGCCTGCTGAAGTTGGCATCAGCTTAATCCAAGACTTCCTTTTCTCCTGCCCTCTCCAGCTACCAAAGTCACATTCATACAGTCTATGGCTGGGATGCCATATGCACAATGCACATCTGAAGATTTTGGGAGTAGCTTCTTTACAGTCTAATTTAAAGCTGCTAACATATTTGGAGAAGCATTTTTAATGGATTGCAGGCCTGAAATCTGTCTGTTTGAAGAGCACTGGTGGACATCCATTTTCCCTGGAGATTACTTTGAACACACTGGATGATTACAAGAAAGAGAGCAAGTGTAATAGCTCTGATGGGTCAGGCTGAAGCCCATTTTTTGAAATATCCAGCCTCCAACAATGGCCAAGAGAGGATGTCTTGGGAAGAGTATATGAATAACTAAGAAAAAACATCTACTGACTTTTCTCCAGAGTACTGTCCTAGCTTCTGGTGATCTTCATGTCAGAAAATGCACAAAGTTGACACCCAAGTTCATAGCTCAGTTAAATTTTTGTTTCAGAAATTTGTGTTGACATGAATAAATTGTAACATTCATGAAAATGTCACAGAATAAAATAATATAGCCAACATGCATTCTGTGTAAAGGTGTCCCTTCTTCCCTTTCAAGCTAAACATCCAGTCAGTGCTGCAAAAAATGCAATGTGGGTCAGAGAACCACCCACTGGTAACTAAGTTAGGGAGCATGCTCATCTGCTCAGGTCCTCAGGATGGAAACACTTTGCATGTTCTCTGAAAAGTCCTTTGACATATACTCAGCTACTATATTTTTTCTTGCAATCAGTGTGCACCCAGCCCAAATACAAGATAGGCTGTGGAAATGAGGTATCTTCCTCATTCTCTGTGTCTTACTGCCATTTCTGGTGCTAACACCGCAACTGAACTACACTATCAGTAGAGGAGGCAGAGGTAATAAGTAATTTGTATTACTTGTAGGTAATACCTCCTGTACATATACATCCTCTCTTCTAGAGATGAGAGAAGTGTTAACACGGTAATCCGAGGCTGAACACATCCAAACACTACAGAGCAAGTTCCCTTATCTTGCTGTTCCCTGTGGCAGCAGGGGAGAAAACACAAGACTTGTAACAGTGCCTATGGAGCAGCGGTCCTGCAAAGGGCTGCAATTTTCTCTTTCTTCACTGTTCTGCTCTCTGAATAACCTAAGTGAGCGAGATGTGTGGGTGGCTGGGCTAAAGGTCACTACCACACCATGCAAACAAGCTGCATCAGCTTGTGTGGCTACTCCACAGGTGAAGCTTGCTACCCAAGCAATACAGGAGAGAGGAGAATAAAAGCCAGAATAAGATAATCCTTTATTTCCTAAATAATACATAGATGAGGTTTTTCCCTTCTTTAAACCAGTATTTAATAAATGATTTTTTAAAACATATTACCCACAGAGATCTAATAATTTGTATTTTCTGAGAAGGTAGTGAGTTTAAACTCACCACAGACCTGAGAACAAACACAAGCTCAAACTCAAGCTGAGACCATCCTTACCTTGTGCAACTGGCACTCCTCAGCACAACTTGCCGCTTCTTTATTTGTGCCAGGTATTCAAAGGGAGCTTGGTCAAGCTGACACATAGAAAGTGTCTATTTCCCCCTTTCATGGAAGTGCTTTTCAGTGAACAAACAAAATTACCTGCATGCCTTCTTGACCAGAGATCCCCACACCAACATCTGCCACTTGGATCATGCTGACATCATTAGCACCATCACCTAAAGATGAAAAGATACAGTTTTGTTGTCACTAGTAGACAGGAAGTGAATAGACTAGGAAGTGAATAGCAGCAAAGCAAAGGAAAACGTAGCTGTTACCAAGTGTTGGCTGAATATAGTAAGGGAGATGTGTAGTAAATGTTGGACGGGCATAGTAAAGGAGATGTGGGGTAGGAAAGGATCTGCCCTTGGAATATAAGGTTCAAAGCTTGGCAAAGCTGCCAAGACTTTCTGATCTTTGTAGACTTTTTCTTTTACCATGCGAAAGTGAAAAAATACCCCAAATCCCTCTCCTTTTAATAAGATCTAAAATTCAAGTATCAGGCCTGAACTACATAAATACTAGAACACTGGAAGGATGAGCTTCCCAATTCTCCTGCTTCCTGATTAACTGTCTTCCTGCAATCAAGTATGACTAAGAATGAAATATGCAAGGATGCCTAAAGCCAATGAGAATGTCTACACAGTAAAAGTACAATAAAGTTAAAAAATCGATTAATTCTTTACTTGGGTTAACCAATTCAAGATCTTTAATACAGGTAGATTTAACTGCACTGGTTGCATAGTCACCATCCCTTGCTCTGCTTCCAGCCATGATACCAATAGTGATAGGTATCATAGAAAGGATACCAGAATGGGACATGTATCTACTTCTTAACCTCTTAAATTTACAGTCTGAGTGTCAGTGGAAAATGAAACTGTACTAGCTGATGACAAGAAACTTGTCTTTAAACTTCAGTGGCTGAGGCATACATTCACACATCACTCCAGTTCACCCGCTGTTGGCACATGTAAGAGTGGAATCCACTCACCTGACAAAGCTGATGTCTTGGTGACTGTGTGACACAACCCAAGTTAGTTCAAGTTGGTTAAAAGGGAGAATGTATACAGGTAGGCTTTTAAGCCAGAACAGGAGCTTGAGTTCCTTCCTGCTTCCTCCATCAGAGGCTCAAGATGCTCAGAAAGAATGAAAACACAAGCTGCCCAGTCTCCACTAGCTTTTTAAGCATTCTGGGTAATTCAAGTTCACCAGTCAGATGTTTTTGACAACATAAGCAAATGATTATGTCCCCAGTCACTCAGCCAAAGATATAAATTCAATACAAGGGAAGGATCTTTGAGTAAGATATAATGTGAGCACGAGGATTATTGTAACCAGCACACATTTGGTGATGTGGCTATAACAGGTGTCTGGCAATTATTATACATACTTAGGGGTTCTCATGGGAAGGTCCAACCCACATGTGTTCCTGCTATGATTAACCACGACAGGTAGATGTCTGTTTGTGACAATATATGCTGCAATCATATCTGCTAATGCAACACAAGCCTAAACTTGATATAGGGGAAGAAGAGATGTTTGATTTTTCTTATGTAAAAATCCTGGAAACATGGAAGATGCTGCCAGATTTAAAATAGGGTCACTAACAAAATCTCCCCTCTGTCAATGGAGTGATTAGCTGGGAAGAAGCATAAGTGCTGGTATGATGCCAGTCATAAATCCATTGTCTATACTGACAAGGCCAAGCCATAGCCTATGCTGTATGGCTGACTTGAGATGAGCAACGCAGAACCTTGAGTTTAAACATGACTGGATGAAAAAACACTGAGCACAATTTTGTTCTGTGTAATACAATGATTGCAAAATAGCGTTGTGCAGAGTATCACCTGACCCAATCTTTCACAGCTGTGTCTGGATATGCCAAAACCTCACAGCATACCTGGGCCCTGATTACCTAACTTCTGTACGAAGAAATCCCAATATTACTTGGTTTTGAAGAAATACGTTAGAGTTGTCTGACACATTTTCAGACAAAACTGGAAGGTTATTTGAGTTGTGAGGCAACCAGAAAGGTTCTATTCCAAGTCAAAAAATCAAAATTCTCAGGGCACAGTATTCATCAATGAAGGCTAATTTAAACTGAGATATTTACCTATTGCCAAGGTCATTGCTTTGAGTTTGTCTCTGACTAGTTTCACCACCATGCTCTTTTGGAGTGGGGTAGAGCGACAACACAGTACTGAACGGCATCGCTTGGCTAGTGCAAGAAATTTATCTTCTAGTGTAGGTTCCAGGGCATAAGCTAGAGTCCTTCCATCAATCACTAGGCCCAAGCTGGAAAGCACAGGGGAAGAGGGTGGAGAGAGAGGGGTGAACCCAACAGTCATGTTCCCAGTAGCTTCATCTACTGTGCTGTTTGAAAATTTAGACTCTACGCATTGCAGACACTGCTCCAGCAAGATGGCACATGTCTCCTGAAAAAAATTCAAAATAAATACACTTGAGAGAAAAGAACATGAATTCGAATGTTTGTTTGCTGTATATTTAGGCATAAGGGATATGGGGAGTGCGTTATATTTGATGCACTGTTAAAGTTTTAATTAGTGATAATCTTCCCGTCTATTTGATCTAAACACATTTAATTCTTGCAGAAGATATGACAGGAATGAGGACTTGAAAGTCTTAAAATCTAATTCCTCTTTAACATGCTGTACTGTATGTTAAACTAATTTCTTTTAGTTCCTTCACAGAGTAACAGTGCTGAGAAATGATATAATCAGTATCAATACCAAGTTAAGTATGGTGATGAACACCATGTCTACGCCTACAACTCAGATCAAATAGTTATGCGTTGTTAAAGGCCAATTAAAGCTTATTTAAGATGAATTCTCTCTCCGAGCCATACTCAACTAAAACATGTTACTGAGAATATACGAACATTTAAAATGAAATGCTATTGGTGTTATAGCTAGGTATGACAAAAAAGAAAGATCATGGAAAATCAATTTACCAGTTCAGTTGATACACTCAAGAACGGAAAATGCTGTTATCTTTTCTTCCTTTTCAAAAGAAATTGGAGCTGGATACTGCTGGCCTACCTCTCCTCTGCTGATCTGAAGTCCAATTTTATCACCCCATTAAAGGACTACAGCACTATCAGTCTGGTTCCTTGTATGTTAGACCGTATCAGTAAACTCTTTGTGACTGTCTGCTTGCAACAAGTTGAGCACAGGAAAGATCAGTAATTCAGAAGAATTAGAAAAAGTCTGTTAGGAAGCAAGGCATTACTGTAGATGCGGTTTTATGACTCTTAGAGTTAGTATTGAAATTTAAATATTGTTTCTATCTCCAGAGAAAAAGCCACCTAAGAAAACATGAACAACCGAGTTATCTAAATACTACATTTCAATGTTGTAAAATAAAGTAGAAATTCTAAGTGGGTTATTTATTGTTTTCTTCTGCAACACATGTTTAATAACAGGTTGCGTTTGGAGACCATTAGTGCCAATAAGCAAAACTAGGGATGTTTTGAGAATGCATGCTAAAGAAAGGCATTTATGCAGCTATGGCGTATTTTCATCCATGGCGGAACCCACTACACACAATTACATGTCTCCAGTAAGTTTATGATACATGACCCTAGGGCTTAGAAGCATGATTCACTGAAAAATATTCAAAGAGGTGTCCTACCTGAAAATTGCGGATGAAGCAGGAAAAGAAGGAAAAAAAAAAAAAAGAGGGAAAGGAAAAAAAAGCCATCAAACTTTTAATTGTACAAGTTAAAAATAAAGCAAAGCTAGTTCACAAGTAAACTTGTGCATTGGATCTGCTTACTGGTGATTCAGCATTCAAAGTGATGATTTCTTCATCGTGATCTAGTAGCTTGCAGGCATATGCAATATTAACAGCTGTTTCTTGCTTGTCTCCAGTAAGAACCCAAATCTGCAGCCCAGCTTTGCGCAAGTTGGCAATGGTTTCTGGAACCCCATCCTGTAAACGGTCTTCAATGCCGGTTGCACCTAAGCACATAGGAAAAGCAAAATATTCCACATGATAGGAACATTTAGGGTTCACCTGAAATGATAAACTTGGATTTTTATTTTTTTTTAAAAATAAGCAGTGACTTTTATTGAGAAATAGCTAAACCAATGGTTGCAAGATTCGCGCAGCTTTTTTGGCTATTGAGAAAGAGGAGTAGAAAGTAGCTGGGGTAAACACCTGCATCAGCAGTTAACAAGTCCAGAATTCAAAACTTCAAAAGCAATCTGATTCCACTTCTAGTCTCAGATGTTCACAAGGCTGATGCATCTTTGCTTATTGTCTCTCTGCTCTGTATCTTCACCATTTCTTCTGAATGTTTCTAGAGAAGATATTGTTGTTTCTAGGAGGTCATTTCAGTTCCTAAGGTTCTTAACTGCTTTTCCTAAACTGGAAGAGGCCGGTCACTAGAGATTTCTCTCTTTGGAAGGGGAATGACAGCAGGACTACAGCTGGCAACAGCACATTTCCTTTTCCTGCCTTGTTGCTCTTTGCTCTTGCAGAAAGACACCAGTTGCCAAACGAACAGAGAATAAATCCCTAATCTGTTGGCCATGATGTGAAAGTAAAATGTGGCTTTTCCCTGCTTCCAATGTACCTTTCTACCTGTTTATAAAAGATTGAGTATCTTTCTTAAGCTTTCATAAAACAATTGATAGAGACAAGATTTTCAAATACTGTAGCAAAAGCTGCTCAGGACCAAGCCCGATATCATCATCACTGATGTATCAGTGCTCCAGTGGGTTTCAGAGAGGCTTCAGTGCGAGGAAACGTAAGCACTCACTACATGAGAATGAGGAGGTGACAGAAAGGCAAGTTACCTGGAAACACAGGAACAGCAAGTAAATTTTTCTCACCTATTTATTATTCCTATGGTTGTTCCTTGAAAAAAACATTTTAGCAATAGAAGTCCACCTGAAGTCTGAGCACCATGCATGTAGGTTGAAACAGATTCTCAGGGCAATGTCAGGAAAGCTATTATTATTCAAACAGTGTACAAAGGAAAAGATATTCCTCTTCTAGACTCACTTTTTTTATTCCCACAACCTAATCATAACTGATCACTGGAAGACACAAACCACAGTGGGAGGTTCTGGGGGAATGACTGAATGGTTAGTTTACTTCCGGCTTATTTGTCTGGCAGCTCAATTTAATATTTTTTTTTTCTTATTTTTTTTCCCCCCAGAGTGCAGCCAGAGCCAACACACATAACCACGGTGGGATCTTTCTGATTAATATGGTCCAAATTAGTCAGCTCTTGCTCCCATTTAAGGCAGAGGAGAGAAACAGACATTCATCTAATCCTAAAATGGGTGCCTATGACAGACCAAATGAACTGCACTTTCTCTTTTTGTCTCTCCATTGGTTATACTGGGGAGCCTTAGAGATCTGCAGTAGATACATCAAAAGTTGGGCGAGGTAGATCTCATCTCCCAGAAACAGGCATGTGGGCAATTAGTTAAGGTTGTTGTCTCCAATGGTATTACAGCTATCCCAGTTTCTTTGCCAAAGAAAGCAGTTGGACACTTGAAATAATAGTGGATATATACACATTTTAGAATCTCAGCGCAGCAGAGTATGACTTATTTCTTGGAATACATTTTACATACACTGCTTTTAACTGAATCATTATGAATTACTGCAATCCCGTTCAACAGAATACAGGCCCTGAGTGCATGTATATGAGAGTTGATGCCTCCAAAAAATGCAGTTTATGAGCTCTGCTTTATGAGTGTCTCTGGTACCCCTGGAGTCATAGAAGTCTCTGACATGTTCAAGTGGTGCTAAGCTAATGAAATTCTGTAGACAGCCAAGTCCTCCTCCTGTTTAGAGCAGCAGTTCTCATTTATGATATTGTGTCAAATTCATCCCTGGTTATTACTCCACTCATTTCACTAGTGATAAAATGATGGCAGGAGAAAGGCAAACAGGATATGTCTGTTATGTTAATTATAGCCCATTCCTTTGTGGTGCTGCATGTGACAGCCATGACAAAGTCCAAAACCAAGCCAATTTCTGTACTGTCAGAAGCCATTTAAGGGAAAGAACAGATTTCATAGCCAAGCTTTCAGAATTTTTAACACATTTTAATTTCATGTCCAGCTCTGATTTCATTACCTAGCAGATGCAGATTCTTCTCTATCCGCAGTGCTGACTGAAACAGAAGTTCTTCACGATTTTCAATAGAGGATTCTGCTTCTAAATGACTTTTTAACCAACAGGCATACTCTTCCTTGCTGAGAACCTATTAAAAAGAGTATGTGAGGGCACAGTCAATGTGATGCAGAAGCATTTATACTTTACTGAATAAAATGAAAAAGAGGTTATGAATCAAGGACAATAAATTAATAAATGCCATCAGTAATCTTTGTCAGGACTCCTTAAAAGCAAACTAAAAGTCTGCATTTACTTACTCTTTTTGCAATACAGAGGGTCCGCAGCCCATCTACAGCATACAGATTAAGGTAATTTTGGGTTTTGCTTTGGATTTTTTTTTGATGTTTGCCCCGAGGGTCATCTAGATAAGAATAAAAAAAAGGAATTAGTGATTGAAAAATAACAGCAGTTGCATGGCCTCAGAGAATAAAAAGTTGTCTACAGTACTCACTGTACCGGCACCTTATAACTAATACTTTTAAAGAGCTGCTGATGTCTCCTGGAAAACTCAAGTAAAACATTCCCTTTAGAAAAAAAAAATCTTGTCTTTTTTTTTTTTAATCTTCTCTGTCTTCTCTCTTCAAAAGTCATTTTGAATGTTTGTTATAAAGACCTTCTTATTCTTATTCTTATTCCTTAAGTATTTGTTTGGCCTGAATAGTTTAAGAAAACATGATAATCTTCACAGCAAACAATAGTGACAGGAAGAGAAGTATGATTTCAAATACACTACTAGCAAATGCTTCTCCACATCTCATTATGTGCAGAAAAATGACACTTAAAAATAGCACTTTTCCACCAAGGTAAATATCTCAAAATACTTCTGTTCCTGCTGTACTGATACTACCTATTGTCCTGAGTCAATGCAAGAAGCTCTGGGTGTGACTGTGATTTCCTTTAGAAGAGCATTTACACTTGTGCACACCTCACAGCTAGCTTCCACCTTGAACGCAGCAACACAACTTCCACTTAGCTTTACTCTTCACTTAAAGCCACATGTCAGAACTCAAAATCAGGACTGAGCATCTGTTCCTTCTCTCTCTTTAGCTGGGATTGGTTCAATGTGTTCACGTTGTGATTCAAAAAGGGTAACAAATAGAATGGTAACACTTTTTTTTTTTTCCATCTCATTACCTAAAATGAGATGGAAATGATGTCTTCAAAAGTTAAAAACAGGTGATTTGCACTTTTTTTATCATCTAGGATCAAGACAGGTTCATGTACAATGTACTGTAGGGGCAATCTTAAATAATATGAATTGCAGGGTTAGTATTAAAGTAAATGTACAAGCTGGTAAGTTTTTAAATTTGAACTATTGAGTGAGAATGACCTCTACTTTATGACAGGTTTTCCTATTCCCTGACGTAATTATTTTATTCTTTTTTTTTCTAGAGTCTGTATGGTTTTTGGGGTGAAGAATTATAATTTTGTAATTGGAGCTGTTCCTTAATGTATTTGTGTTTCTGGTACCTGCACATAACGAGTCACAGAGTTATGTGAACGCCACTCATCAGCAGAAGTCTGAGCATCTGAAGAGACCTACTGTATATGTCTCAGTTCACCACTGGATGTGCTCTCCTCTCTCAGCTGACCACACTGAAAACCTAGGGCACTATACCCTTATCTTAAGCACTTCATACAGGTATCTAAATTAGATGACACAAATATCTTACTGTTTATACTTTTTGGTGCCCATTTTCCCAGTGTGCATTCATTCATACCCGATTTGATCTTGCTATGTGTGACCATGCATCTATCTGTCTGTCTCTAAACTTACATGGCATTCAGCAGTTCCATGTTTAAACAGCAGCACAGTCTCTAACCAGGCGCTCAGAGGCTCCAGCACAAACACATGTAAGTATTGATGTTGTTGGAAGGAAGAAGCTGGGAGGTTGGAATCCAAATATTCTGATTTTTGATCCTGTTATCTCAACCATGTATCATCACATTTCACCCCCTGTATAGTCATTTTCTCACCTTTAAAGACTATCCTATCCTTTCTAGGCCTGTAAAGCTGTGAGTGTATATAATCCTAAGAGATTCCATAAAGACTGTGGTATTTCAAGCATTCCTTTGTTTTCATTCTATCTATCTCTGATTAAGATTGTGTGGTGAATACTGTAAGGGCCTTTCCACCTATCTATTAATGCTACCTATGCTATCCCTACAGATTTTTTCAAAGTGTCAGTATAGATACATTATTCCAGAAGAATCTCCATACAAATATTGTTTACAACTGGAAAGCCCCTTCTTACGGTATAGCTTGTGGCTCCAACACACACACCACGAGGCTCCATCAGAAGCTATTAAACCCAGCTCACAACTAGATTCACCTGCAGCATAAAGTGCCAACGTGCACTGGCAACCTAACACAGTTTCATTGAGCTTCTTTTCTATTTGTGCATGATAATCTTTTTGGCATATGTAACTTGGCTATGTAATATAAGAATTTTTTTTCTAGAAGTACTGCAGCAAACCTTGTGGGCTTCTTGTGTTTGTGAGTCAGCTTTTTTAACTTTAGTAGAATAAAGTAGACAAGCACTCTTCCTCATTTATTGTGATACATTACCATGCTAGAGAGAAATGCCATATTTCAGTCACTCTCTGATTTCAAATGATGTAAACTTGAATAGGTACTTAAACACACCAAAAATTGTTTCTATCACTTTAAGTGCTGTTAATCACTTTGGTTCTGTCTGAGTGCCACAGGCACTAACGCAGTGATCACAATATCAAACGCTTATACCACCTTCGATGAACAAAGACAGTAATTCTCTACAAGTAGAGATGCCCACACCCTTTTCCATATGAATTCTTAATTCCAGCATGGAAGACTCCATCTCCCTCCTTCACCAGCATATCAATGAAAGATAAACCCCTTTGAGCTTTTCATGTTTCTCATCAGTCTTGCCCTGAGATTTATCTTGTGCTCAGAAGTTAAAAGAAGGGAAGGAATATCTTGCAGATAAAACCCAGCTGTGGAGATTCTTTTTAGGCAGGATGCAGTGTCTGTGCTGAGCAATGTGACCGCATGCACCATGGAAGAAAAAAACCAGAAAAAAAGTCTTCTCCAAAAGAATGATAGAGAGCTAGTGGCTTTCTGCTTGCTTCCTTTCCTTCCATAATTGCAAGCTGCAGAAAGCCAGCCCAATCATTGTTGTCTCAATGACTTATGTTCACAGTTCCTGTGTGAGCTGGTTATTGACTCAAACAGTAATTTTCTTATTTATGACCATGGTGACTCGAGATAAAGTTAAAACAATACACTCTTGGAAATAATTTCAAGGCTTTTGGAAATACCTGTATGCTATCAGAAAATGTCAGGTTTCACAGCCTCAACTAGATGTACAGGCAGAAAAAATTGAGTAAATTCAGAAACATTTTAAGTTTGGAAGCTTGTGGTGATTTCTGATTTTCTGTAAGACACAATGGAAGCTACAACATAATACATTTGCTTCTGGCTGTTTCTTGTGTCATATCTTAAAATTCTCTTCCTCCCAAACAAACAGGACCCTTGTGTCTGATAGGACCCAGTCACACAACGTGATGTTAGAGCTGGGAGACCAGGGACACAGTGTTGTCTTGTTCTTTCCGGTGTAAGAGTGCAAGTACCACAAAGTTTCAAGATGCACGCTTGACGGGTGTACAATTTACATGTTCCTGAGGCACTAAGATATCAAAGAGCAACCACTGGGATTAGCTGTCATATCGATTCATTTACTGGTCAATTCCTTGAAATGATAAATGCCTGAATTCTCACCACATTGCATCTCCTCTCACACTCACATTCCACCATAACCAGAGAATAGGATGAAACCACCGACAGATCCTGCAGTACAGAGAACAGCCACAGCCCAAACCTTGTGAGGCTCCCTCTACCTGGGCAATACCTTCCTGTAATGGGAAAAAGATGAATGGGGAAAAGTTCCCTCAGGAACTGACAACATATCCTCTGACATTAGGATACTGCAGGCAGAGACTGTGAATTCAGTTCCAGGAGCGAAGCTGCTCAAGAGAAATGTCAAGTGTTTTTCAGACAGATCCACTGAAATACACAGAATTACTGAAGCCAGCAGTGGCTTAAAGGGCTAGAAAACAAAGGAAACTGCTTATGAGGTTCTAGTGGCTGCACTTTACACTGCTTGCAAAAGCAAAATATACTAAAACTCGTAATTCAATTTGGGACAAAAAACTAACAAAAAAAGGGCACAATTCCAAAGCCACATTCAATTTGCTTGCCTGTAAAGATGCTGGAATGGCTGTAGTTGCCCAGCTACAGAAACTGCTCGCTGCCAGCACCGATCTTCAGGAACATCACTCCCCCCTTGCTGACATACACCATCTTTGGTAATGTCGCCATTCGGTTTCTAATTGGCCTTGTTGGTTTTACCCAGGTGGGTTCTACATCTGCCTAAAATTGGCCTGAAAATTCCTTGATTCATTGAGTTGACTGTGAACGGACACAGCAGCTGCAAACATAGTGTGCTATATGGTGACAAAATATTGGAGACTTGGAATAAAATAATCTTTTATTTTTAATGCTCAGTTCTCATTCTGAGAACTTATTTCCAAACATTATTTTCTAGGTATGTTATTAGAAATTCTTAATACAAATTCTCTGTTAGTACTTTGGAGAGAACCAATTTCCACAGATGCTCTATGTACCTTCTTTGATATCAGGTCTTCACCAGAAAATTATTAATGAATACTTTGTTGTTACTTAAGGACAAGTTGTTCTTAATTTTTTTGGCTCAGCTTTGATTTATATGGCTGTAAACAGAAAACTAATGCCAACAATTTTCTGTATTTCATTAAAATAAAATTACACAGTATAAGCCTTTCACAATTGTTTACTCCAACTAATGTCAAAGTAACCACAAAGTCAATGCATCAGTGAAACGTGGGAAGTACCTCTAGCACTTTGGGGCTCTGTCCATTCATACTGGGGTAACCTTTAAACACTGTAGTAAATTCAGTGTTGAAAATACAGTAAATTAGATGTAAACTGATTAATGCAAACTGAACCCAGTGTGTCTCCTCTCACTCCTGAAAGCTTACAGGGTTCTTCTTGAATACAGCTGATTACAATTAGCAGCTATTTAAAGTTGTCCCTGTTTCATGCGACATCTGGTTGCTGGAGAAGTTCTTCATGCTTTAGGGAAGTATTCCATGCCCACAGCTACATGTCTATTCCCTGTTAGTCAACTACATATTTGAAGTAAAGATTTCTCATCTGAACAGCATCTCTCCTCCTTTGGCCACAGTATCTGTGTTGATGGCTGATCGATTCACAGTGCCTTTTAGTGTCATAGTCAAACCAACATAAAAGCATTGATTCATGTAAACATATTGCAGCAAAAGGACATAAAGATTCACAAGTGAAACAGGAAGTGCTTGGGCTTCATATAAAATACTCAAATAGCCAAGTACTACCAGGCAGGCTTTCCTGAAGAAATGTAAATTGCTTTGGCAGAGTTTCAAGAAATTCCCTCAAAATATAGTTTACTAGTAGAAAATCTTGTACAGAAATTAATTTAACTCATTCTTTTTTTTTTAAGGTGAGGAACCAGTAATTTTTTACAGAAAATTTGCTACAATAACAAAGTATTATAAAAGAAGAGAGATGGCTGCCATTCTACCATTCCCTGTATTCACGACAAAAGCTGGCAGGCCCGCTTGCTAGAGAAGGCAATAAAATCTGATGAGTTTTTCAGTAGTTAACCACAAACACCTCCCTCCCATCCCCACTCCCACAAAGGTAAGGAAAGGTGTACCTGAAGAGCAGGGTAGAAGAAGATCCATAATAACTGAATCTGCTCCTTTAGTGTAAACATTTATTTCGTCTGTGAGAGGATGCCTGACGACTACTGACATCCTCTTTCTGACAGAATCAAAGCCTAATGTATGTAATACTTCAAAGTTTAATGTCCCCAGGTGAGGTAGCTCCACTGATACCTGGTCAGACAGCCTTCCAACCAGAGAACAGTTATATGCCCTTGCTGCATAGACGAGAGCAGCTTCATCTGGACTCTCTGCTTCATAACGGAGTTCTCCTTCCTCAGGTCCACTCCCCACAGCTGTCCTGCCTTGCTGGGAGCTGTAGCCATTGTTATTGATCTGCGCAGAATATGCCAGCTTCTCTTCCAGTTTTAATAAAGTGCTATCCGTAGATGTAGATGAAAGCACACTTAAACCAAACCTGTGCACTGATTTGGTTGTAGCTAGACTAGATGAACTGCTGCTGTTAGATCCAGAGGTCAGGCGACTTGGAGTGAATCTTCGTATGAAGTCTTCTATGGTTTTTACTGGAGATTTTAGTTCAAATCGATCTCTAACCTTGAGAAGTGAAAAACAAACGAATGAACAAAAGATGAAGAAAAGCTGTACAAGAATTCTGACATTGATACTCAGTCTGAGAAGCTCCAATTGAAGAGAAGAATTTCTCTGAGAACAAAATCTAATGGCATTTGAGAAAGGAAAGCAAATGGACAAAACTGACTCAACAGCAAAAAACTTGTTAGAACTTCAGAATTGTGCCTCTGTGTGAAAGCAAATATGGTTGTATTAAAAACATTTTTTAATCCTTTCACCTCCTCAGATATGACTAATGGATAGACTATCGTTGTTGTACCACCACCAGTACTGTATATTAAAATCTATTGTTAGTAGGAAACATTGGCATTCTTTGTACACATTCAGTGAAGGCAGTAAAAAAAACAACTAATAAGAGAGTTTTCTATTGAGAAATGTGGTATCAGAAAAGTTTTATGAGACTATGCCAATGTCGACAACATTCTCAATAGGAACATGTTGAAATAAATAATTTCTGCTGTCTTCTCTTTCAGCATCAAAGCATTTTGCTTCAGTTTTATCACTCATCTCCGTTTACTTAAATCTTTTTTACAGATACAGCCTTATTAAGAGTAATAGCACATTCATAGTAATTTATATTAAATTATTGTATGACGTTCCTGAAACAGCAGAATTGAGCATTCTCCAAATGTTTCCCTGGCATAGAAACATGTCATTTTGCAGACTAGTTCACTTTTTATTCCAGTCCGGAGCAGAAACAACTCTTGGAATTTTCTCCAGAATGGAAATTCCAGCTGCTAGCTAGCTTTTCTACATTCCATTATATTTTGGTCTTAGAGATCATCTTGAGATTGTGTTTTTGAAATTCTCATTCATCAATGACACTGGTTTAAGCCAGTTTAAGCCAATTTAAGCAGTAATGATCATTATTTCTCATAATGTGTATAAGATGCATCCATTACATAATTTGAATGTTTTAAGTGATGTTCTTCAAGTCTTTTCAAACTTTTAAAAAAAGTCTCAGTTTTTTCTTAATTTAATCTATATATACAAAATATTCACATTCTTATATTCCTTTCTGGGAAGTCTTGCACATTTACAAATTGTTTTCCACACTTACTTACACACATACTTACATTTATTAAGCAAACAAGTTACAGTACGAGGAACTGGGAAAGTTTCAGATGTATTTTGAAATTGTAGATGATAGGAGATGTTACCTTCAAGATAAGCTGACATACATACTCCATTTAGCTAACAATTGGCTAAACCTGCTCATTCACATAGCAGTTCTAAGAGTTGTCTTACAACTAGCTCTAGTTGTTTCTCACTAGAACTGGAGGTTTTCCTTTCCTCAACTTACAATTAGCATTAATGCAAAAGAGGCTTAAACTCTCTTTTGCTGCTTCTTTAACCCACCTTCTGTCGGGGCTGATTTGGTGCGGTAACCACAACCGTATTACATATAGTCAAAGCTATGAAGAAGTCAAAAATGTCACATAGTTCTGGACTCAGATGGGATAATGGCTGTTCGTGGCTCCTCATGACTTCCAGGTGCTTTGCACATTCATTCACCTTTTCTAACAAGCGTGGATCAGGTGTGATATCCTTCTCCTAGTAATGAACAGCAGATTAATAACTGTGATTATGAAAATTTCCAAGGCAGCAACAAGCAATCAAAGCATCCAAAGCAGTGCCAATGTCAAGTTTAACAGCAGCCTTGCACCACAGCATGGAGGTAGAGAGGATTGTAAGACACCCATTCCAGACAATAAACAGTTAACAATGAGCCTTCCAATAGAAATAGAAATGAGTAACTGTGTTGTCAGCTTTTTCACTATAATTAGAGCATTGATATTCATCTACTTTGGGGATAGCGGATCGGAGGAGTTACATACTAGTAATCCTCCCTCTTTCCTGTCTAATTCAAGACATTTAATATCTAATACTAAATGGTGGTACACTACAGAGACCAAAAGGGTGGAAAAATTAGACAGCCATAACATTCAAAGCTCTGTCTTAACATCAGCACAATAAAATGAAACCATCTTGGATTACTTGTTAGAGAAGAACCATCCACACATTTGAGAGTAATTCTTGTGTGTTTTCACATTGAAACACAGAGCCTCTTCCACTTCATCAGCACTTTCCATTTCTTTAACCTACTTCTTGTCAGAGCAATGCCTCATATTTCTTAAGACAGCAGGATGCAGAGATGCAAAAGATTAAAAGATAAACTGACCCAAGGCTCTTTCCTCAGTAGAATTTTATCTGCTGATACTCAGCAGCTGATGAATCTGAGCAACCACAGACCCCCATGTGTAAAGTGGAACTTTGAATTGTACCAAAGGAGCTTACTCTTGACTGAAATCAAGAAGTTCCACCTGTGCAAAAAGTATCTTTTTGTATCTACATTTGTTATTTGTTTTGAGGGTGAATTTCAGTCAACACTGCAAAATCCCTAGATAGACAAGGCTTGACTTCTCTGCTCTCTTATGACCACTCAACTCATGTAAAACTTGAATGGAATTACAATGGCATAAAATAAATTAACCAAAGCAAAGTTGGAAGCACATAAATTCACCAACATTTTGAAATGTAAAGGTTTTTCTTTTTTTAAATACAACATATGCAATCCACTGATAATCCTGAGTCACACTAAAAATTATGCTATGGTGTGTATCAACAGTGTCTAAGAATTGCAATGCATAGTGTTCAGCCCAAGACTTAATTTTAAAATCCTTTGAGAAAAGAGAAAAGAAGAGGCTGACATAGAGCAATTAGAATCCCTGACCTCAAACCATATGCTACTCTTGGCTTATGAAGATAAAGGGAAGGAATTTGAAAAATCTTTTCAAAATCAAGTTATAACTAAAGCAACAGTTTCAGATTGTCTTTACCTATAGCTTGTTCCCACAGAGAAGGTATTTAGATAAGATCCATGCCTACACTTGATTGTTTTTGTACAAACAGCTGTGACTACAGAAGAAAAAATGCCAACGTGAAGTCTATAAGAGGTACATAATGTGCTACAGAATTCTTTACATTTCCTTTTTCAGGACATTGTTCTATTAAAAGATACAGGACACTGTGCATTTGGTTCTCCTGACTTACCATTGGGCTACTGAACGCAGTGTGCTTCGAGAGTATGCTTGCTCTTTTTGCTTCAGCTCTGCTACCTGTGCGCCGGTGGGTTTTGGTGCTCTGGCTTCTGTGGATTACTTTGATGCTCTGATGGCTGCAGATACTGTCACGCTGGGATAGAGTTCCTCCTCTTGGGGCTGCCTCGTCTTCCTCAGAATCAGGTTCTTGGTACATCGCTAAGCGTTTGGCTACCAGTAAAAATACACAGCGAGAAATGTGGTGTCTGTTAAATGTGGCTGAGAAAGAGGGAGAGAGACGCGGTGACTTTGTTCAAGTGATCTGGTTTTAATATTCTACTGTGCTTCCACAGTAAGAATTAATGTCTCCATTATCAGGGAATACCAAAGTCTAGTCATAACTGAATGGTACGATCACAGGATGCAGATAACATAATTAGAAATGCAATGCAATATACTGCCTCCCTCATCATCACACTCTCTCTGAAGGGCAGTTAGACTCCGCACTAACTCACTGCATTCCTGAAGACTATTTCACAGCTCAGCCTGATGAAATCAGCCAAATAATTTGGTCTTCACTTGCAGTCTGAGAAGGAAATAAACAATCCTGAAAACTTGTCCTTTCCAACAGAATGTGGAAATTTCACAGGAAGTCTTTCACAGCAAAAATGTCTTATCTACCCAATACCAACTAACTGACATCTGAATTGTTTTCAAAACAACACACCTACAGAGCTCTACTGCTCTGATTTTATACAGAGATGGGTACAGACAGTGTAGAAGCCTCACTCAAGGCCAGGGCCATCTGCTGCCTTGAGTAGGGACATGAACCTAGATTCTTCTCTCCTAGCCTAGTGCTGAAACGCCCCCTGGAACCCATACCTTCCTTTCTGAACAGCATGATAGGCGGGTCAATGCAACATGCTGTATCAAGATCAGGGTACCCTCACCTGCTGCAATACTTGTTTCTATCACAACTTGCTGCAGTGAGCAATACCTAGTGTTCACAGAATGAAAGAATTTTTCCAAATGACACATTTCAGTTGAATGCTTCCTCAGTCAAGAATCCAACTACAACAATTAATGTTAGAAACCTATTCTGGCAGTTTGATATAGAAAAATTAAAAAGGGAACAGAAATAAGAGGTGTGAAACAGCCATGGAATCCATCCCCTGTAATGACAGGCTCCGTTTAGCTCTAACTGACGTTTAACATATTTTTCCATTCTTAAAGACCATGGGCATTTAATAATCTGAGTTATTCATTAGCCAGGCACATGACACTTTACCAGGTATCTATTTATTCCTTCATTAGGTATTCATTGAAAGGCTTTTCATTATACTCTCAAAATAATCCACACTATTCAGATATACAGTACTAGTTACATACTTGTGGCTCAGCTTTGTTTCGGTTCTCTGGTGTAACAAATTAGATTTTCCTAATGTCAATGATAAATCACTAGCATGTAAGTTAATTATTCAGGCATTTAACAAAAAAAAAAAAAAAGAAAAAGAGTTTTCTTCCAAAATACTTCCTGAGAAAAAATCTTGCATTACATATAGTGCATTTGGCATGGGATCACTTTTAACATAGTTAGCTTTATGATAAAAAAACCCCTATCCTTGCCATTTGCTGCAATTTTCAAACATGTTTTAGCTGTCAGAAAGCAGTCAGAGGAGTTGAAATCAGACCACACACAGTACATGGTGATAGGTCTATCAGTACAGTATCATACATCAGAGGTGTTTTCAACTCCATTTGGAACATGTATAGGCTGTGTCTGAAATGTAGGAGCTGGGAGAGCTTCCCAGTCCTGACTGTGAATGCACACCTGGTTGTTGGTCTACCTGCATGCTCAGGTATGCAACATCCTGCCCTGTACTCTGGCTCCTGCTGGAAAAAAATTCAAGCCATGGTGGTAGAAAAGGCCATAGTGCATTTTGAGGTGTGGAGAAGAGATCACCCCACAGTGTGAACTGCAGACACCCCCATAGCTTGAACGTAGACCTGCAGCCTAGCTTCCTTCATTAGCATTATTTGGTGTGATTCATGCTTCTCTGTGTTATGTGGTGGGAAAGAGGCTGAGCAACGGCACGTTCAGCTGAGCCACACAGCTGTAAAGAGAACCATTGTCGCCTTTTTTTAGTTCTTCCTTGTCCTTTGATTCATATAGCAGAACCTAGAAGACAGCTCAAAAAATTGGGGGGGGGGGGGGGGCGAACGACTAGTCTCCTTGGCCCTTCTGTTGCATAGCAATGAGTTGCAAGGAAATAAGGTTCTATTCACCTGCAGAGGTGCCTCCTGCAACTTGTTGCACATGCTTTGGGGCAGCAGAGTTGTAACCTGGCCCATCACTCTTGCTCACTAATTCCCACTTTTTTCTGCTCTGTCAGCCTCTATGCATTTTCCCAGTAGAAATGCAAATCCCCATATTGTAAATTTAGGTTTGAATTCACAGCTTTGTCTGTATCAGAAGGAGTTTCCACTGAGGGCCCAAAGTCATCTGCAATGTGTCAGAAGCCCTGATCCAGGCCCTCAATGAAGATGTGAGCAGGCTGCTCACTGTTCCTCCCCAGCTGTTCCTTCCTTTTAAAGGAAACCCAGGCATGGGAAGAAGGAAGGAACCAAGTGGATATCATAGTGTGACACTTTAAGAGGATGCCTCAAGTACCAAAATGGAGTGGCACACGAGGGCCTTCTGTCCTCCTCTGCAATGGGGAGGTATGACGGGGATAGTCTGGGGAGGTACCATGGAGTGCACATCCTGGGCTGAGGCCTGTGGAGGGCAGTGCCCAGCCCAGCACTGCCTCAACTGCCTTCTGCAGGCCTGATTACACAGGCCGCAAACCCCAGATTGAAAAGCCATTGCTCAAGATGACACACCAGTAAGGTTTTCTGTGTTTTGCTATTGTTTAAGACTGAAATCAATCATAGCAAACACATTTTAGTCCCTCATCTTCACTTGGCAGCGAACCCAGTCTCAAGGAGAGTTGATGCAATGAGTAGACACGGCCTCTCTCAGGAAAAAGTATAAGAAAAACTTGTATTTGCCATAAGCATAATCTTCCTCACTGGGGATGCTGGGCATTTGAATGGTAGACTGATAGAATGCTGCAATTCTTCTTGCAACAGGTAATATTCCTTGACAGGGAAAGGACTGGCTACAATTCTTTTCAGCTTTGCAAAACAAGCTACCCAGTTGATCCGACTGCCTTCTGAGCAGGTGTTTAAAAAAATGACATGTTTTCTTTAATAATCATACCTAATTTAAGCTTCTGTTCTGAAAATACATACTGAAATACCTGACTCCAAACGCCCGGAGCTGATTATCATTTTATTCCATGTATAAAAACTCTATGGTTAAGCAGAGAATGCATTTCATGTACAATAGACAGTTATGCTTTCATACCATATCTCTGTATTCTTCGTTGCTCTATCTTCTTTCTTACATTACATCTAAAAATATTTTTATTCAATATAGCAAAAGCTGCTTCCTAATGCAGCCCTCAGCTTATTTATTAGTATTACACCAATAGCGTGGTCCTTTCTAGTCTATGTAATATTAGTTATCTCTTGCTTTCTATACAGGTTATCACTGTAGCACATTCATTTAATTGTTCCTGCCACAGAGAAAAAGGAGAAAAAGGCAAAGTAGATACCAGACTAGAATCTCATTTAACCAAGTCAAATGTAATTCTTTTCATACAATATAATGGTGTTATTTCAGTCATATCAAGGTAAGCTTGATAATAAAAAACAGACCTTAGCACCTTTCAACATTTTCTCAAGTGCAGTCTTACATATTATGCAGCAGGAATTAAGAAGTTTGAAGAAATAAGGAAACCCAATTCAATTGTTATGTTATGGCTAAGGTTCACAGTGCTTCAGCTGTGCAAAGCGTGCTGCTTTGGGAACATGCTGTTCTCTCCACCCACTCAGCCCTCTTTGATTCAGAACCTTTTCCTGTGAACATTATAACCTGAAAGACATTGTTGTGGGATGCTTTTCAGTTTCAGCACTGAAAATTGATGGCCTTGATCCTTTTTCTGATAGTTTTTTTTTATTAAGGGCAAAGCCACAAGCAACTTAGAGAAACACAGCAATGCAACTCATGAAAGTCAAATTTCACTATCCTCTCGTTCATTTTATAATGAAGGCACAAAAAAGAAACAATAATTCAGACTTATTCCATGAACACTCTTCCATCTTTCAGAAGACAACAGTAAGCTATAAATAAAACTCCTGTAGACTAATTCAGCTGTCAGTGTGTGGGCCCTGATTTCACTATGGGATAATTCCATTTCTCCCCAAACTACTAATAAGGCTGTTACTGAACTACCATGAAGTAAACCTAGATGTGCAGTACTCACTCACGCCACCACACCACCTTATTCCCTTGTTATTTTATGAGTGCAAGCTTATTTCATTTTGAAGTGCACTCTAGTGTCTACAAAAAGAGTCAGTTGAACAGCTAGCATGCTATAAATTTGTACAAGTGTGCTAACGTAATCTTAACTTAACTGACTTTGCAACAGCTTCCCCATAAGGACAAGTTTTGAGATTAGAAAACACCAAGATTTCCCTTCTTCTCCACTCTTGGCATCCACAGGGGCTTACAATGAATAACTTAAATCCTACATTAAGAACTCTTAGACTCCACTTGGAAATTGAGATCATTCCTACTTTTCTGGGGATTTTCCACAGCAATTGCGAGTGTAGGTATATGCTTAGAAAAAAACATTAACTCGAATGCTAAATACGAATTATTCTGTCTTCTATAGGATATGAAATGGGGCACTCCCAATGTAATGAGTTCTACGCCTGTTATTACTGATTTTATCCTTAGTTACCAATAGAAATTTTTCAAATAACAAATGTAAAGAGAAACTACAAACAAGTTACACAGAATGCCTGGAGCACCAAGTTCTGTTAAAGGTTTTGATATTTCTGGGGAAGGCTTTAATGGACCGTCCTGATTTCTAAAGATTGTCAAATTGTAAAGGTGGTAGATGAGAAGTCCCTTTGGAAGCAACGGCTGCATTTATGTAAAAGGTTTTATTGATTTTTATGCCTTTTTAAAAATAAATCCAATTCTCCAAAGTGGCTGGAATGTGTAGTGTATGTTTTCCTGACTACATATAAAAAGAATAAGAAAATTCCACTACGAAAGAGATTTTTTTAACGTAATGCACTTTACTATGAAAAGTAGTTGCTGGCAAATCTTCAACAAGAAAAAATAGAAAGCAGAAAGAAACTCCTTTCTCAGATTTACTGATTGAGAAACTTTGCTAGTCAAGAGAAAATCACTGAGGTTTTCATCATTTGCCTTCACCCCAATAAACTTCTTTTATTCTTATGTTGTCTAGAGTTTTTTTCATAGTCATTGGAAGAAAGGAGGAAGAATGCAAAGAATGAAAAATTCACATTTTTCAGATATGTGTGGTTGCATTCATGGAGATTCAACTTGTGTTTCGTCAAAAATTCCATACAATGGGTTGCTAGAACTAGAAAAACAGAGATCACACCCCATAGGCAAGAGTGCGATTAATTTAGCATTTGGAAAACAACTAGGACAAATGTCAGGCCAAGAGCATCTGGTTGTAGCTAAATCATATAGTAACTTTCAGAAGCACAGTCAGCTTTTGGGAATCTACTATCTCTGGGATTAGCAGACAGACTTGGGGCATGGCCAGTTCCAAGAATTGTGTGAAGCTGGCTACTAGCCTGAAGGGAAGAGCTATGGTATGGCAACATAATTTTACATATAGGGAAACAATTCCTTTTTTTTTCGGTGCTAATACTCTCTTGGGCTAGGAGGAAGTACTGCTTGGAAGAATAATTCTGTGATTTAACGGGAGTATAGTGCCAATGGGTATTCCATAAATGCCTAGGGCATATATGAATGGGACAATCATTCTTCTGCTTGGCGTGGTCCATGACATATTCTGCTTGAGAATTAGCACTGTGAATCAAGAACAGAACAGATTTAAGAATGCAGGTCACACAGACGTGAGGGTAGGAATTCTCTTCTTCTGTATTTAGAATTCCAAACCACAGAGAAACAGGCATGTATAACAGACAACAAACCCAGATGTCTAAAACAGGTCTTATGAATCAGATCCTACAAATGCTTAATTTTATCCATTAACTGTAAAGTCACTAGATGACTAGATTCCATACAAATCATCTAAAATCAGGTAACGAGAACCCCATCCCTATCAACATAGTTTCCACAGGGCCCAAACTGGCAGCACAAATTCCTGTAGTTTGACCCTGATCAGTGCACAATCCATCACCAAAATATTACAGGTGACCTCAGCAATGATGAATATTTAATAGAGCTTGCATCATGGAACTGTTGCTAACTACACTCACATCTTCCCTCACAGCCTCCACATGTTCCTTGGTGCTAAGTTCACACAGCAGTACCCATGAGTAATACTTTGTGCTACCTCCAGTTGGCTAAGAGACACTGGCCCACGCTGATGCAATTTATTGGCCTCTGTTATTCATGTTTTTGTCACCTCTTGTCTAGACTAAAACAATGCAATACTCCCAGGCATAGTGCCATCAGCCTCATAGGAAATTTAGCACTAATACAGAATTCTGCAGGAAAATGCTTCCTCCAGCAAATTCATGAAAACTGCTCCGTGTTCCCTGTGCTACCTAAAACACAATATTAAGTCTTGTTCAGGGTTTCAGTTTCTATTTTATAAGCATTTAATTGCCTCAACCCTGCATAAGGTCCACACAAGCCTCTGTGATGAAAACTATGATTAACATGTCCATGTCTGATGCAAAACTCTCCCCTGTAATCATAAAGCTCACCTTTCACGTGTGGAATTTACATGGCTTTGTGAAACACATTTCCAAAGAACATTTGAGCAAAGAGCATTTCCAAAGGCCACCCCCACCACTCAAGAAAAAGACACGCTGCCTCAAACAGGCCAAACCTAACACAGCATAGTGTATGCCTTTTAAGTAGCCCCCAAACCCAAACAAATTGTGTACTACACACATAGGGAGAGCAAGAAGGGGAAAGACCAAGGTACACATAAGGAAAGTCCCAGGCATTGCTTAATGCACTAGCAGAAGGAACTCGGATTTGATGATGACAAATGCAGTATAACAATCCCTGCAGAACAGAAAAGAATGGGATAACTGCTCATAACTGTGAAAAAATGTAGGGAGAAAAGCTTATAATGCAGCATAGAGAAAATTTATGAAGGCTATGCACAATCTGTTGATTGAGTAATTAACAGATAAGCAGCAGTCCTAGATTATGCACAAAAGTTGCTTCAACGGAACATTAAAGTTCCAAAGTGATGAAATTTCAGACCTAAATCTGCCACTGTAGGCATAACTTTCCCCCATGTTTGTGCATGGCTGAGCCACAAAATACAGGGCCTCTAAATGACTTCAGAGGAAAATTTGCCAAAACTTAGCATGGGAAAAAAAAAAAAAGTGTGTCACATCTTAGCCTTGTTCTTGGATATGGCTGAATGAAGCTGTTCTAACTGAAATTTCTCCCCCAGAAATCATGCCTGAGGCAAACATCTGGCATGGAAAACTTGAACCGAATAGTTAAAAGATTTGTAAAACTATCCATAACTGAAAACAGGATCTTATCATGAGAAGGGTCAAGCAACTGGAATAACAGGCACTTCTACCCAGCCACAGCAGAATAACAAACTTAGGCCAAAGTGCTCAGAACAAGGATATTTCCATCCTAACCTATCTGCTTTTACAGTGGAAAATGACCTGTTAACTTCAGCTTTTGAAGTACAACAACTTTAAATTTATTTTTTCATCTAAAGTGCTACTCAGAGTTTGATTCCAAGTAGCAAACTACTGTGCCTAAAAAAGTACTCAGATAAGTGAAGACAGACACAGATTATCTTTGAAATAAGTAAGAAAAGACAGACACATTGTACTTGGTTTTCTTGGATATACGGCAGCCTCACATCACTTGCCAAGTGAAAGATTTTAGAATTTTCTAATTAATGAAGTCTTCAGCAAAACCTGAGGTGCAGAGCCGGATGGCATCAGTTATAACATATGCCTCTTAGAGAGGAATTCATACACTCTGGTAGAAGACACAGAAAAGCAGCTGACAATTCATTTGCAAGTAATGAAATATTGTTGATGCATTCCCTAAAACCAGGAAGAGGTGTGACAGACATTTTACCATATCTAAACAAGAAGGTTTCAGCAGCAGAAAAGATAAGAGATGGTTAGAATATCAGACTGGATAATAAAGCTAACAACAGATTCTAATGAAGAATAGCTTTTATTGCTATTATGTCTGATTATAGGAAAAAAAAATAAACTGAAATGATCTATCTATATTCTTCATCTACAGTATGACAGAGAAAGAAATATTTTCTGTAGAGGAGAAAAGAATAAAATACCCTGTATAAAATATTGTATATGCATTCTGTGTCAATTTAAAAATTATATTTGTCAGAAATTTTATATTGACTACAAGAAAGCACAAACATAACCATATGTGAAAAGAATGACCAAAAAAAGAATCATTTTGTGTATTTATTTGACACTTTTGTTTGTAGTGAGCTCACTCTGCTTCCATTAACTTTCATATAATCGGAAATTATAACAGGAAAGCATGCACGTACTTAGATTTCTCTTAAATACGTTACATTTGAAGCAGAAAGATCTGAAATTCAATACTCCAATTCAGGAGCCTGAGGTCAGCCTACTTATTTGCTGATGATACCTTTTAAAAATACCCTTTCTGCACTATTTTAGTTGGCATTACCATTATCATTCCTGCAAAGAACAAAGTATACTCTGAAAATAGCATAAATAAGCAAATGATAAATGGCCAGGAAGAAGAAAAAAAATAATGAATAATCAGAATGTCACAATCAGAATTAGGAGTCCAGAAACATACTCTTCATTCTAATTCTTCTCTCCTTCTGACTACAGTACAGAGGTAGGAAGTCATAGCTTCTCCCTGTTTAAGTTCTTTCTGAAACACTGGGATAATAACACTTCTCAGAAACCTAGTTTCTTGAAAAAGAGTGCCTTAAATGTAAGGTCTTGGTACTACTTTAAAGTAAGAGAAAAAAGAACAATCCTTGCATAATCTAAAACTTCAAAATACCTTTTTCAACTAGGAATCTTATGAACTCTCTAAAGCATGTTTTAGATTTTCCAGTCTATTTTGATTATTTCTCTTATTCTATCTCTCTTATTTCCAAGTTGAACTTCTGTAATGGTCTTTGAGAAAACTTCCTAAACTGCAATCACTATAGGTTATGTAGATTAAAATACATATTTTTTTTTTGCAAATAGGAATGCAATACTGTAGCTATCAGTATTTCCCTGCATACAGACAGAGTATTTGAAGAGTTAAGATCTGCTATGTCAAAAACTATAACAACAAATTTTAGAGGTAAATAACACAAATTACAAACAAATCACAAACCAGGAAATCACTTCATAAATTTGAAAGGGTGACAAAATGACACAGGGATGACAACCTTCACATTCCATTGTGACAAAGACTTTTTAGTGTTTCAAGAACCTGATACTTGTGAACATTCTCTCAACTGCAGTCTTCATACAGTGAAGGTACCTTAACGAAGACACCTGTCACAGAGGAGCACTGAAAAGATTCTGACAAAGATCCCATAAAATATGCTGTTAGATCAGATTATGTCTCTGGTTAACGTGAAAACCAGCACTTTTGTTTACATTTATTTCTCAGCCCATGTATTTCCAGGTACTCAGTCAGACACTAATATGGCTGTATGCTTAAAACTGATATTTTACATATATATTTCAAACACACAAAGCAATTGTGATATTCAGTTTGCTTAAATTAGCCATGTGCTCAAGCATTTTACTAGATCAGGAGTGAACGCCAGAAGCTTTAACTGTCTTGATAACATACTGTAGAGCTTACAGAACACTTTGATAAGATCATCATTGCCAGCTGAACACAGACATCAAATTATAATAATCTGAAAACAGCTGTTACGGAGTTTTCCTGAGTGGATACATGCAATTTCTTTTTATTTTCTTTTTGATTTAACATTAGAGTAGCTTTTATATCTTCTTCAGGTTGTCCAAAGTACAACTGATAGATAGAAAACAAGATCATGAGCTCACCGTTATCATCATGGGAATACTCTATTCCAGAAACAGTGCATCTTCGGAAAACCATCTTGTTTTCAGTAAGTGTCCCAGTCTTGTCTGAAAAGATAAACTGCACCTGACCTAAGTCTTCAGTTATATTTAAAGCTCGGCACTGCAGCTGAGAGTCTGTTTCTTCATCATATAAATCTTTATCTTGATGAATAAAGTATACTTGGCAGATTTTAACTATTTCAATGGATACATACAAAGAAATTGGAATCATAACCTAGAATATACAAAAAAAAAAATAAAGAGAATTAGAAGAAAACAGAAGCATGGATTCATTGAATTACTAAAATTCAGTAAGATTAGAATGTAATGAGACTATGTACTTTAAGCATGTACTGTAAAGTTATTAGCATGTTTGAAAAGAGTTCATTTACTGTGTTAGATGAGGAAAACCTATAGTGAATTGCAGAGCTGAAAAAACAAAACCAAACCCCAAGCAGAGAGTAAAGTCAGAATCCTGTAAAAGTGAAAGACTGGGATGAATTTATTCTGCATAAATAAGATGGTTTATAAATTCACTTTGCAGAAATAGAAGAAACAAAATGAGAAGTGTAAACGTCTCCACAGGAATAACCTTTTTTTGGCCTTGGCTTTTGCAATGCAGATTATTTGAATGAAGAACACATTATACAATTGCTGAAGAAAGAGATGTGAGAAGAAGTTTCTCCAGAAAAGATTTTCAACTATTTCTTAAGAATTGTCAAAACTCCAAGCAATACCTAATTTGTACCGGAGTTTTTCCCTGCAGATGTTTTTCAGGACAAAAATTCACCCCTGCACACACCTTTGGACAGCAGTTAAAAAAGTATACAACTTCAGTTCATACCAGAACACTGTACCTGAAGTGGCATTCACAGTCTTTGAGATGTTCCACAGTGGGTGGATATGAAGCATAAAGCTTGTTTTTCCCAGCAGGGCCCACTGCATCCTATCACTTCCTACTTTTTAAAAGCAAAATAAAATAAAATACCTGAGTCTTCTGGAGAAGGTTATCTGGTAATTGTCTTCTCCAAAGCAAGGGAGCTCTGACAGTTTACTGTATGCATCAGTTTGTTTATTTTTCAGAGAAGTTATCATCTTTTTACTACTGGCAAGACCACTTCTTTTTTTTAATTTAGCTTTCTGACTATATATTATCACATTCCCTTGAGCTAAAATTTAATTTTAAAGTGACTAAATGTACTTCGTTTTAGTGCTTGATACTACACATACTGCATATTTACAGCTTTGTTACAGTAAACTCTGAGCAGAGGTGACAGCATGTACAACTTGATTACCTGGAAAACTATGATCACTGTCAGAAATAAATACACTGAAGCTAAAATAGGAGACAAGTATTCCCCATCAGGCCCTGGAACATCAAAAATTGGTTTCTTCTTCTCACCATATTGCCATACCCATAGGCCATGACCTGCAGAAAAGTTGAAAGAGAGAAAAATGAAATTACATCCATGGAAAAGTGCTTATGGTACGAATTTGTTGTTAGACTTGAGTTATATGGGAAAATGGTATTTGTTTTCAACTATTCTGCATGAGTTTTGAAAAAAGCCCCCAAAACCATGTTGTTTTCTGCCTTG
Source organism: Scolopax mira (assembly GCA_004320125.1). Classification (NCBI taxonomy): domain Eukaryota; kingdom Metazoa; phylum Chordata; class Aves; order Charadriiformes; family Scolopacidae; genus Scolopax; species Scolopax mira. Next base: position 128,642 of record BJBW01008442.1, on the reverse strand, counting down.
GTCTTTGGGGTTTGAGAAAGGTGTTTGTCTGGCATACAAGAGTTATTTCACAACTTTATCCAAATAAAGTGAGCTGGCCAGTCTAAATTAGCCATTTAGGCTCTTTCTGTAATCAGCAGAGAAAACTAGACTTCTTCAGAAAGTGATTCATTTCAGTAATATTCGACATGTTAAAATGAAAGAACTCCATTGACTGCACTAGGTGTATCACTAGCCAGCTATCACTAAACTAGTTTCATATGGATGAAGTCAGAACAGGCTTTAATCTCTGAAATAACAATATCAGCAGTCAAGAGCATGGAAAGTGAGGAACTAAGAACAGAAGAAACTTTAAGCCTTGTCCAAACCCTTTTTTTATTGATTGTGCTGATAACTAAATTAAGATTATTATTATTTTGGGAAAATGACGTTCTCGTTAAAGAGACAGAAAGTGGCCTTTTTTAGTAGACCTCTAGGATTTGCAGTCTAAAAGGCCTGAAATGGCATACATGATGTTTTTTAGGTTAAAAACAAGGACGAATTCCCCCACGATTAGAAGCATTCAAACTACCTTCACTATATATCAGAAATCAGAAAAAAATGACAAAGGCTACTTTAAAAGTAATCTTTTGTAAGCCGTGTTCTGACAAGGTCTTTTATATCTTGAAACATAAAACCAGCACTGAACTCTTGAAAAATAAAATCAGTATATAAGCCAAGTGAGCAAATTATTTGGTTTATGTACTACCAACATGAGCATACCACCTTACTGATGTCTTTACTGGTGTCTTTATCCTTATTCTTGAGAGCAAAAACTAGAAGCCCCACACTGAGAATAACCTACATCAAGACTAACTCAGATTTTCTAAAGCACTAGTTAAGTGCTGTACCTCCACTTATACTTTCTCAACAGGTGTAAGGTAAGGTAAAAAGGTAAAAAAATTGCCTGACTCTTACAAAACACAACTTTGCATGTCTTCAAGCACCAGGCACCCCTGCTTTCCAAGGGCTCAAGCCCATTTCTTTTCAGTGGGTTTTGTTTGTCACCACCTCCAGCAGTTTGCTCTGGCCCTCTGCTGGTGGTTTCTAGCCCTGTAGCTGAAGTGACAGAAGGGGAGGTGTATGTGTCACCTACTGTGTGTCACCTCCTTCTGTTCACATTCATGCATCTCAGGAGCTTCAGCTGATGTGAAGCCACTGCAGTGCACATCCTGCTGCGGCTGCTTTGGGGGCAACACCTGGGATGCAGTGGCCAAGGGGACAGCTACAAGAGTGACTCCCTATAATTAAGCTTCCAACAGCACTCCAGCCCCCGAGGACTGGGCTCCCCGACACTGAGACACTACAAAAGAGTGTCATGAACTCAGTGGAAACAAATATGCTGGCTGATTCACAGCTGGAAAAACTCATCTTTAAGCAGCATTTAACAATACCTGGAAAAAGGCACACAGAGATGCATTAAAATGGCATAAGATTGTTATTAAACTACATCATGGTTGTTAGGAAACATTCCGGTGTTTATGCTGCATGACTCACACACAAACATTACAGAACACACAAACATTAAGGCTATGGAATTCATATGCCATGTATAAAGAATCATTTTGGGTGCCAAACATAAAAGTCAATTCATTCTCACAAGCGAGTGGAAAAACAGCCTGAAGAGTCCTAGCTTGAACCTCAGCATTTTCTTAAACACTCCATGAAGTCTAGAGAGTCTTCTACTTAGAATTATGCAGATTTAGACTTTTATTTATTTCTTCTTTGTTAAAGCTGCAGCCTTAGGGACAGTGCGTCAATGTTGTACGCTGTGCCCTTGATTTAATAAATAGTAGTGGGGAATAGGATTGTGCTAATTGTGTTCATTCTGTGCTCACAAATTACTTTGCTGACTGATTAATGGCATGTTACACTCTGCCACCTGTAATTTTGAGGGGACTACATATAAAGTGGCTTCTTTTGCACTTGACATTTTCGGATGCTATCAAGGGTGAGAGAATCTAAGCCTTTAGATTTCTGGTACCAATAGCATATATTTGATTGAAGCTATTGAGATGAGGTTATGTACCAAGAGATCTTGATTTCAAATAAGAAAGCACAACAAAAAATAGCAGCATGAAGGCAGCTGTATGGATTTCATGTTTTGGCAGATACATAAATCTTTGATAAAGCTAAGCACGGGAATCCCAAAAGAGTCTGATACTTAAGTTTCTCCTTTTAAAGAGTACTTACCGATGGCAGAAAACAGACACATGATTAGAAGTATGAGGACACACCAAAGGACATCGGCATTCATCTGCCTTTCAAGCTTACTGCGTTTGTAACGGGGTCCATTATTATTTAATAAAGCTTTGGTCTCATGCCCTGCAGAAGCAATTACATCAAATTATGTAATACAGATTGTTGTTGTTATTTTAAGGTATCTACAAAAAGGCAGTGTGCCTAGTCAGACAGAAAAACAGTCTTTACCTGCATAGATTACTATTCCTGCAACTTCTTCTGTATTTCTAATGGTACATCCACGTAACAAAAGATTTTCTTTGAACAGTCCATCCTTTTTTCCATTTTTATGTACACTGCAGAAAATTTAAAAACAGAACAAAGCACAGCATGTCAAAACATTAAGCTTGTTAAATCAGACTAGTCTGTAATACAACAAGCCCAGGAAACATCTTCAAAGTTTAAGAAGTTTTGTCAACCTGATGGTGAAATATTTCCTTAGATCTTCTTCCTGGGAAGATTCTCTGGCAGACCTACCCAAGAATCCCAAACATGCAGCAGCTCAGCTGGAGCAGTACCAGTTGCTGTTGGATATACAAATGTACTGGAAAAATGCTCACTAGAGGTATGCAGGCCAAACCTACAGCATGTGTGCAGTCTGTCTAATGCTTTGAAAATGCATTGGACTTTCTGTGCACCTGCAAATTGACTGTGCAATCCCAGTTAATCCATTCCACCTAAGAGCAGCTGTGCAGTGCATAAAATTAACCCACTACGCACCATTTATCAAAGAAATCCTAGAAAGAAATATGGTGAAATTGGTAAAGGCCTGTGCTTCAGAAGCAGTGATATTAAACAAGATGTGGCAGGGATAATATGCATCAGTTCAGTGAAAAACAAAGGAAAAAAAATTCCATGTGTTCACCAGTGAGAACAAGAGAAATTCCTTTCAGAAGTGTCTCACTGACTCTGTAAGAAAGACGAAATGGCCTGTGCCCTGATAATTCCTGTTGACTAGCACTAAAACACAAGAAAAAAATGGAACAGAATAACATTTTCATTACAACTCATTGTCTGCTGTGTATAGATTGACTCAAATTTCAGCTGACAGAGAAATACACAAAACAGCCATATGAGAATTAACAGTCACCAGGGAAGTGCTAAACAATAATAACAACAATTAAAAAATAGCATTAGAATGTTTTATTAGGTAAAAAAACCAAACCAAATAATGATTTCAAATCTTTGCTAGATGAATAAAATTTAATTTACTTTAATCAACTGCAGTATCCCAATGCCTCAGAGAAGATTAAAGCAAAGTCTGGAATGCTTAAATGTTCTGTGTTCACTTTCAGAGCATCAAAACCATAATTCTTCCAAAGTCTAAAAACCAGACTGCAATAAAAAAAGGAGTAAAAATTGGGAGTTCAAGAGAAATCCTGGAAAAACACATATGGTATACTAAAATTAACATTGTGCTGTTGCAATATTGAATTTTATGGCTACCTGGATTCGAACATTTAAAATCCTGTACTCCCCAAAATCTGCAAACTATCATCTTTTATAAAAAAGGTGGAGTTCTTTTTATATGCTTCCTATTTTCTAAGCCTTCACACCTGTGTTAGATCTTCATGCTTTTCTCTGCTTGTTAAAATATTTTCTTTTTTCTAAATGAGGACCAAAATTCTAGCTTCTGTCTTCTAGATCTCAGATCTGAAGAACTTTATTAAATATTCTGAGATCTACAAGAAAAAAAAAGGTTCACATTGGTGAATCCTTTAACTCTTCCCCAGATTATGCTGTTATGCTATGTAGCTTCTAGTCGATATTCTTAGTAAGTCGAATATACCTATAAATAATATATATACATATATTCATACATATATATATATATATACATACACACATATACACAGTTCTTTTTAGTTCAGTATAATAACCACTTCCTGCTCAAAAATAGAAATGAAAAGCATTGGTGTTTCAACAGGTATGCTTAGCTTTTCACTGTAGGGATGGAAAAAAGAGGTGGGTTTGACACCTGAGGTACCTGCAGCAGTGATAACATTTGCCTAGAGATAACATCTGACCAGAAACAAATGGAGAAGAGAAGCAGCAGATAACATCAGGTTTGCGATTCTGATAAAAAAAAAGAAGTTTTTTTTTCATCAGGAGAGAACTTCCTCCACTCAGCCCGTCCTCCCTGTCAGCCTCAGATAGAACAACAAAGGGTTGGCTTCTACCCTCTCCAGCAAACCTCTTCAACCCACCGCCTCGCTTCTTGCCAAAGGAGCTTCAAAAACTGGGGCCTGCCCAACAGACGTCTTGCAGTATGCCAATAGGTGTAAGCACTGATGGCCAGCTGGAGAATTACCCAAATTTGGCTGGGCTTGAACTATGGGAAATATTTTCTTAATGATTCAGTATCGTAGAAATTACAATACTATCAGGATTCGGCCAATCATCTGCTTGTTGAGGCTCAATTTTACATTAGACTTTCTCGTAAATCATGAAGATGTTAGTTTGAACTTCCAATGAAGTCTTCAAATGATGGTTATGATTCCTGTTAATAAGTCGGACTTTTTAAAGATAAACCTACTTAAGAAGTAATTGCTCTGCATTATGATTTTATAGCCTTCATCAATTTTTTACATTTCACAGTAACAGCAGACTGTGACAGATATATTGGACATGGCAAGCTTTATATACAATTACTTGCATATTTTCTTCTATACAACTATATATTTGTTCTTACTATCTTAGCTTATACAATTACTCCAAATCAATGGTGCAACATCTGAAGTTAACCTGTAGGTGCCAAGACTCCAATCTTCTGCACTCACCCACCAACGGTTCCCTCACCACAACTTATCCTTATATGTGTTTGATAATACTTTTCACTTTTCCCTGTCCTAATGAAGTCAATCAACTCACCTGTTGCTCACCAGACCTTTCAAAAACATGAATGAAATCAGAATCTGGGAAAAAGGAGCTGGTAGAGGCCGGAGAAAACTCACTGTTTTCCCCTTGTCTGCACTCACTCCCAGTGACTCGCTAACAGAACATACATATAAGACATGATAAAAGGAAGAGATATTACAGACATAAAGATATGGAATAAAAAATAATGAAAACTAGAGTTAAATAATATTGCTCACTTTGATAACAAACCTGCCAATGCTATAACTTTCTGTCTGGGTGGAGAGATGGCTGAGACCCCATTTCTAGCCCTGCGAAGTTATAAACCTTAAGCTTGTTACACAGGTTGAACAGTCTGTTTTTCTCCATCATGTGTTTAGGTCAGTATAACTTGGGGAGTCAAAGAAGGAAACTTTTTCTCTTTTTCTTTAACACAGTGGCCAGCTGAATAGATGTCTGGAACTCGAAGGCAAGCCCACGACTGCAGGTGCCGTGCTCTTTTTCTCCGCAATTTCTCACATGGATGACACCACAAATGTGTGGTATCTAAGCATCTAAAATACTCATGCACCATGAATTAAGAAAATTGGGCAGACCAGATGCACTTAGCTACTACTTCGCTACAGCACTCTGAAAGTGTTTGTGTAGAAATGAGCCTCCTGGTTTAATAAAGAAACGCAAAAATAGGCCTGATGGTAGCTCGCTTTAGCCTTCTATTATATTTTTCCTTGTCGTGTGTTTACCAGCATTAAATACCAAGGTGACGTATCAGAACTGTATTCAGATGAGAGTATTTTCTTTCACTCTCTGTTTTCTCATGTATCTTACAAAGCAAATGGTAGAGCTGGCATTACGTTCCAAGGCTTGAGACTCCCAAAGAAAATATTCACAGAATCACAGAATCTTAAATGTACTCTTAGTGCACATCATCAGTCAGAATCTTCCTGACTCCCAATTCTGATGAAATTTAGTCTAGTTTTTTTTTTTTTTTTTTCCTAGAGAGGTGGTGTCACTATAGCACCTTAAAGAGAGAATTCTGTATAGATTTATAAATTTTTTCCCTTAAAAAAATTGTAACATGATTTTATATTAATTTGGTTTTGTTATTTTATGACAGTCTTTGAAATACAAATACACACATTCCTTGCTTTACTTCTTTTGGTATGATCAGATAAATTTTTCTGTTCTTGTCTAATAATAAAACTTTTACTTTCAGAGAAGAGCTGGGAAGCAAGAATGCTAACTACTATTTCTCCTTTTCCCTTGCCCACATTTTTTTAAAGAAAATTTTGTTATTTTTGGAACCTGGCATGGGATATTTGAATGTTTGCCATGCATAGTATACATAATCTGGATAGACCCATAGAGACAAGAGGCATGTTAGATTTTATTCTATACTTTTACACAGACTTATTTTAGGGGAAATAAAAACGAGGAAATATGTTTGGGACATCTGAGGATGCAAGCAGCTGCATCCTCAGATACAAAACAGCATTAAAGTGAGCACCTGAGTAAAACTGGTAGTCTGACTGCCCTCCTGCACACCCAGTGTGTGTTCAATGCAGATTGTGCCAATATAACTGAAAAAGTCATATGTAGCAATGTGCACTCTACACTTTTGCAGCTATAGGATAGGGACAGGCCTGCCTCAATGCATTTTGCAACTTTTTTTGTGGGTTTTTATTATCATGTTTCCCTTTACCTTGGCCTGCCAATGCTACATTGCTTACCTACAGTGATGAAATTTTAGATAACTATGAGGAACAGAATTTTCAATTTCACACTCAAATATTTCTACTCCCTGTAAGATTTGTCAGCACAAATGCTACAACCAAAGAAGCCCTTCATATTTCAAATAATAAAAACCAGTCTTAATCAAAACCGGAAACCTAATGAGTGGTCAAAACTTCAAGTAAACTTTGACATTAATGTCTCAGCACAGCTTTTACACATAGATCTCTTGAAAGTGTATTATTTCATAGCATCCCTATTTAAATATCTCTGTAACATTTATTTTCCGCTGAGCTATTACCACCTGGGAGTTATCTGAACCTTTCTTTCAAGCCATAACTACAGGTAAGATTTTGAACAAGAGCTAAGATCTGAGTTTGGCATGGCAATGATGTGTTGCAATTCAGATGTGCTACTTACTATTCATCTTGCTAATGTGTGATTTGAAATAGACCCATGATTTCATTATATTAATGAAGGAAATCTATAATGAGGGGGAAAAAGCCTTTTCCCATGATAAAGTAGGAAACTGAGAGTTTATTTGTTGATCCTGCCCTTTAATTCAAATGCCCCATGATCCTTTCGTTGTAAATCTCTTGCAGCATAGCTGGTAAGACCTCAAAATCAATTGATACTTTCTGACAGATTCAAAACTGATGTCTTGGCTTACTTCTGTGTCAAAATATATTCACGTCATTTGTGAAACATTAAAATATAACGAAGAATCAATATTGAACAACAGTCTTCCAAAAGGTACTACCATGTTTTCTGCCACATAATTCAAATGTTTCTGTGACTTACATGCTACAGACATTTTCTAAATGGAATGCATAAGCAAATAGATAATGAAAGACAAATTTATGCATACTTCTACAGTATTGAACCTCTGCTCCATATTTTGTGGACTAAGATTCTCACACAATGAGTTTGTTATAAAAGCTGCCAAACTTTCTATATCCATATTTTGGAGCAGAGAAAACTCTCTATTAATATAGACATTTACACATCCTCATGCAGTTGTGTCTAATACTAAACTTTTATAAATGAATTATAGGCCTTTGTGCTGGTAAATAAAGGAACATATTTTCCCACACTACAACTCAATGTAGTTTCAAAAAAACTGTCCCAATTTACACCAGTTGGCAGTACATCCTACACGATCTGTGACATCTGAAAGTAGTAACTGAGGTGGTAAATAGCATCACTATAAAAAAGTCCCCAAGCTCAAGCAATTTATCTTGTGCCATTTACTCAGTTCAATACTGCTTAACACTCCTAATCAATATAGGTGATAAATCATTGCATTTTAAATAGCATTAGTGTCTATTTAACTCTCCTCATTAAAATTTAGACAAAAATTAAATATCCTGGGCTCTCACTCTCCATGTGGTTACAGACTATAGAAAAATGTCATGCATGAGTGTGTGTCCAAGGTCACCACTCTCAGCACGCCTACACACTACAGTACTGGCTATGTTTGAAGCAATGTACTAAAACATTTGCTTCTGAGGGCTGTTTGGACAGAGATGAGCACCCTGTTGATGCAGTTCTGCTTTTTATAGAATTAAAAGTCAAGTGGCCATAGGTGATTCTGCGTGGTAATGTACAGGCACAGCCATAGCGGGAGCCAATTGTTTTATTTTGTCTGAATGAGAGGAAAGGAATACTGCCATAGCTGGAGAAATATCAGTTTCACCTTCAGATTTTCCTCAGTTGCACTTATATTAAAAGAAAGATCAAACAGATCCATCTTCATAAATGCAGTGTACAACAGATTCTGTTTGTTTGTTGGCTCTCTTGAATTGGTTTTCTATTTCCTCCCATTTCCAGGTAGGCTTTTTTGATCCATCATAGAGGGAAGGAAAGGGAGAAGTGTGTCTGTAACTACAGTGCTTCATGCATTCATTTCTGGAGTGTAAACTGATCAAAGCCAACAACTAAATCAACCCTAAGGAATGGAAACGTGAGGCTCCCATCTCACTCTGAAGTGAGGATCTTCTAAAAGAGCCTTAAATATGCAGCCCTATTTAATGGGATGATGATGCAACTTACAGAACACAGTCTAATGCAAACCAGCATTTATTTTATTACATTTTAGAGAAAAGGAGAGTTTACTGAAGGATATTATATGAAATACTCACATGTAACCTCGAAACCTACTTAAGTCATTGTTTGGCTTCTCACATTCAATGACACTGGTGAACTTCAAGGGGTCAAATTCTGAGTCCTGGAATAATAAAAGTGTTAATTACTTAGGGCAAAGATTTGGATATTATAGCCAAAATTGCTTTCTTTTCCAGCTTTCATAATATATTAAACCCCAGCTTTTTTCAAAGGCAATTGAATGACACTGACCACTGGCACTGAAAATCAAAGGAACCTGGGCAACAAAATTCCTTAGATGCCTTCCAAACTCTCCTTTCCAGAGATGACATTTTTTCTGCAAGTGAAAGAATGTGAGTTTCTAAAAGCATTAGAAAAAAGATGCCAAAACCAGAAGTTAAATGAATTTGGTTTGGAGCAGAAAAATGAAATTTATCTGGGAATGTTCAGAATATCCAATAGCATCACTATATTTCACTTTCAGTGAAACTACTGAAAATCTGGGACGACATAAGTCAATATACTGCAAATTATGAAAAAGCTAATAAGAGCTTTTGAAATATTAGAAACACTTCTTAATTGGTTTATATCAGCACAGATAAATTAATCTATTACAGTAAATTACACACATATAGCAGAATAACTTTTTCCTAATTGACACTTAAAAACCTTCTTGATTCTCTAGCTCATTAGTCTAAAGATGGTATTTTTGCTGACTCTGTATGTTTACCTGCAGTTAGCACGTTGTTGCATCTGCGGAAAAACATCCTAGCACAGCATAATTATTTGATTTTGTTAAATAAAAAATCAAGGTTCTCCCTTCTTTGCCAGACCAAAGAAACTACACAGTGAAATCAGAAGTACCCGGTCCTGGTGCTGCTGAGAAGGCTGTTTGTCTCTATCAATGAGGACTATTAGAAAATCTCTTTGTACACCATTTGAATGAAAGAACAAATTGTGAATCATAATTTTATTAAGCTTTCAACTGTAATAACATGGCAAATATTATATTTTATAATGGTTTTGCTGACCAGCTGTAGACCCCATCCACTGCTTTTTAGAACATATTGTGGGAATAGCTGACTGAGAATCAGTAACCAAAGGACAGACAATCTTACTGCCAACTTTTCTGAAACACACAGTTATGTCTGTTTTTTTAATATTGACTGTACTCAGAAGGGGTAAAAGAAACTAGATTTTAAATAAGAGATAAAAAAAATAGCAGATATGTCAGCACCACCATCAACACCTTTCTTCATTTTTCTACCAGTTATACCTGGAAGAAAGAGAGACTTATAAGAGAAAATTCAAACCACCCACACCTGACACTTTTGGAAACCTTTCCTGTATTTTCAAGAAACAAGAGATTATAAAGAGAACCGTGAAGATGGGCTGTCACTTAGAGACAGATACAGCCCAGTGGAGGAGAGAATCACTTTTATATGCAGAGTTTGGCTTGTTAACAAGGGGGGTGAGGGAAAAGAGTGAAAACAAAGGACAACTCTGAGTAAAGAAGAAAATCAGACACCCTAAATTACATCAAAGTTGGCAGTTAAATACCTGAGCCTTAGCAAGAAATCCAGGTGATTGCCTCAGCACCAAATACTGTTGGCATTTAAGCTCATTACATATTTATCCTGGTCAGCCTTACATTTCTCTAGGTGACTGAAGTTTGATGCTGGGAATGCTTGGAAGTACCTAGTTCTGCAAAGGCATGCAAGACATCATTAGGCTGTAGAATGGGGCAGATATTCTGAAGCCACACGTTCACCCCCCTTGATCCTTGTTCTTCAGGTGCTTACTATAAACAGGTGCAGACACCAGCAGTCACAAGGAAGGAATCGCAAGGACGGCTAGGACAGACATCACAAAGCTTTCTGGCCTTGACATCTGGAATCTGCTACTACAGCTCCTACACTGTACATTCTGCCTGTGTCCTTGCCTCCAGCACTCAAAGGCTGATGTCACAGGGATCCTACATGAGCAGCCAGTGCAACCCGGCATCTGGCTTTACTTGAGCTGATGAAGAAGGTGAAGTTCTCCCAAGTTATACCAAAGCTTGTTGTGGGAAGCCTGTGCTGTCTATGGAACACCTGCTCTGCTGCTCCAGAACATGACCTTTTCCTTCCTTGCCCCGGTATGTTCCTTGGCAGGAGAAAAAAAAAAAAAAGTACTGGAAAAATAATCTCCAAATGTTGCTCAAGGTGTTTCTGTCCACCTATATATATAGTCCATCTGCCTAAGGACTCAGAAGAAGAGTCACTACTGTAGCTTCAATTCAATATGTAAACTGGAGGGAAAAGACTGGAAAGGGAAACATTTCTTCTGTTTTTATTATAACATACTATATATAACACAGTTAATTTAGCACAAATTTTTATTCAGTGGTCTTAAAAAAAGAAAAGGAAGGAATCTTAACATCTTTGATGAATACCCCTGAGGGAATCGTAGAGACACGTAATAATAAAACCCAACGTAATTGAGTGCAGGTTTTCTATGGCTGCTGAACGCGCCAGAGAGTGCGTGGTTTCAGCGCTGTACAGATGCATCAACTTCTAGAGCAACTTCTAGAAGTTTGCTGACTGAATCCCCTTTCTGCTAAGAAAGGCTGGACACAAATCCAGCAACTTTACAAATAAGAAGAAAAAATTGACTTAAAAACTAGAGCTAAAATCTTCACACACACACAAAGATCTTGTCAAGATCAGAGAGGACTAAACGTACTCAACTTCCCCATCACTACCATGCGACATACGTTTTTCTTCCCCCTTTGTTTGTTGGATTCTTTTCATTTATGACTCAGTTTTGGAACTAAAAGTTCTTTATCATTAAATCTAACCGTCTGTGTATTTGTGTTCTGTTAGAATTAACTCAAAATATGTGATTATGCTCTTTAATCAGATAATATCTCCTCTCTCTGGGAGCAGAAAAAATCCAATTAGAATAGTAGTTTATGTAAGAAAACAAAACTGTTGAATTCTGAGCAAAAGCTCTTTGGTTTATTAATAAATCAAATAGCTCCATCACTTCCCTGGGAAATGGAAGGGTAGATATACACTGTATATTATAGCTGATGACACTGTTTTGATGTGAAAATGCCTTTTGGTAAATGAATGAAAAAATACATTAAACACTGTCTGTGTGTGACTGCTTTCAGTGGTTATAAAGAAGCACAAAGTTAAAATAAGATTTCACACTGATCAAAGTTTTGTTCCTTTTTGTGCTGATATCCACACTTCAGCAGCAAATGAAACATAAACTGTGATGTTCTCATGTATTAACAACTAAGAAAAGCTACAGCTAGAGAGAAGTTAAATCCAAAAGTGTTACTTTTACAGTGCACAAATAATGATTTGTGCTTATTTCTAGGTAAAAGTCCCTGAAAAAAATTAACTTCTCCACAATTACCTTGAATTTTTCTTACCTTGAATTTTTCTTACACAGAAAACAAAATCAAAATGCAGTCAAAAATAGCACCTCCCCAGACCTTTGTGCAGCAGTTCTCTGATGTACCTGGTTTCCAGTGTCTTATTTCCCACTTACAGAACGGCTGGGCATTAAAGGCAGCTCGAGGCACTCTTTTTTCTTTTATGAAGGTATGTATAATATATTTATTATATAGTACCTCTGCATGTGTCCCAAACTTGTGCCTTGTGCACCACTGATTTGAAAAACTGACTTGGTTGACACAAAGCTGGGAGAGATTCACTGATAACAAGTAAGTTCCGCAGTTCCAAAACTGTTGGATGGCAAGGGCCAGGGCTAAATTCTGTTTGTGTCAGTCATATATTTCTGTTAAACAACCTGTTCTCCTTTTGCTACGGTGTACATTTTACTTGTCATGACTTATTCTATTCCCTGTAAAATAAAGTGAGGCTAAATATCTTGCTTGCACTTAAGGTAGATGTGTTACTACACAGGCAGTGCTTCATTTAGAGCACAGGCTGATCATTGTTAGGATGTTACAGAAAACTGAGCTAGAAAGTATACTTGAAGGTCACTTGGAGAAACAAGAAACTAAAAGAAGAGCCAGAAATTATTATACTAGTTTTAATGAGTGCCAACTTTGAAAAAAGTCAATATGAGCACCATGTATGTCAAAGTCTAAGCAAAGTCAAGCAGATACAATCAGAACTCAAGAGGTTTGTCCTCCTGCATTAACACTCTAAGGCTGCAGACAATCATATTCCCACTTGTGCTTCTTTCCCTCCAGGCCAATCAATCTCAAAATCTCTTTGAAATAGTGAAAGAGCAACAGTATCAGAGATGAATGATATTTAGGAGTCAACAAACGTAGATTTGGCTTCCATAAAACTGAAAAGGTACCTGAATTCTTGTTTCCCGTTATCATGAGCAAATGGGACTAATGTAAACCCCACTGCCCATGATATTCTCATTATTTTAGCACTTGCAGGCACTAAAAAATTAGTACTTTCATTCTTTTCCAATGTTAGGTGTTGCTGCTGATTTTTTGACACAGTAAGGATGGGCATAAGCCTTATCCACAGATGCCAATTTGGTTCTCTGCTGGTTTTTTAGATGGATGCTGCTCCTCCCATTGGGTTTGAATTTCACATCACTATTATGGTATCGCTCTACAAAAGGGTTCCCAAACTGCACTGGCTGCACACTGGCAATAGAATGACACTTACTTCAAATAGTAAAAACACAAAATATGTCTAGTTGCCTTTGCTCTGGAGAATACAGGGAATGGTTGTACAGCTGGTGAACACCGTCTGAAAAACTGAATGACCACAGGCCTGGTATGAGACAGGTAAAGCTGGTGGCATGCCTCGTCCAGGCATGGCCTAGCAAGGCACCAGGAACCTGGTGCTGTGACCACCATGGCACAACACAATTCTTTTTTCCATGGGTAAGTCATAACAAGGTTTTGAAAGATGTGAAATAGAGGTTTGATTCATTTCTTCCCACATGGCTTGAGGGTTTCAGAAAAAACAGAATTAAAGAAGTACATCACTATGTCAACCACAAATGAGTAGAAACATTCAAGTATATCTGTAGATTGAGGTTGTTCATACCTTGCATTCAGAAATGTGCAGTGACTAAATGTTATCCACTTCATTCTAGCGTTAAGAATTCTTTCTTACCAATATAATTTACAAAACAGGTCTTGAAGGTTTCTGCCATGCATGAAATGATGCACAAGACACATTGGAGGAGTGAATACTACTTCTTGCTTCACTCTTCTGACATATTACGTCATAGCAAAATGAAACAAAAAAAGAGGAAAAAATAAGAGATAAAAAAGAGAAGGCATTTAATTCAGTAATTTGAATCTAACTCTCCTCAAATACCTGACCTCATATTTTGATTTTGACAAAATATCCTTAGCTCACTGCCTACCTCTGAAAAAACTGTGGACTTTTAAGGAGCTCATAGGTATTTCTAAAAGCTTGAAACTTGCCAAAAGGGCACACAGTGATACCTACATTAGGTATTTTATATACTCAGGGATTCCACAGCATATATTTATTTCCTTAGGAGTCTTCTTGCTAGGAAGATTTTTAGCATCCTATCCATAAATCCTAATTCTTCCAATTTCTTAAAACTTCAGGAAGTTCCATCTTTCTTTAAATGCAGCAATGGGAAGGCTTATTTTCCTTATGTAAGCAGACTTAGTCAGATGGCAAAAACCTGCAAAATATTGATTCCTTCAAAGCTGAATTTAAAATTCAAGTTAAATTGCAGATGTAAAGGTTTTTGTGACTAGACTTTAACAATGCTCTACCTATTAAACCTGATAAAGAGTTCAATTTAGAACAATAACTTAGGTCTACAATAATTGGGATGTGTCTCTGGGGAAGCACAAAAGTAGACAGGAGAAGAAAATATAATGGAAAGGTGTTTTCTTAAAATTTTTTCTTAAAATAAACCACTGTCTCTTATGTCTCATGTGACGTGATGTATCACTCTGAAAAACTTACATCCTAAAAAGGCAAAATGTTGAGGGGAAGAAAATGTTACAATGCCTCTACAGAGTGAAAACGGACAGGTAGACGGATGAAGGAACTATACAGATCTGACACAAAGAAAAAGGGACTGAATTTAGCTCTCTCTGACATGACTTTGGAGCTCCAGCTGTAAGATCTTTCTGAATCTCTACGATGAAATGCCAACCTTTCCGACTCTGCTGGCAACCTCATGAACTGTCATAGCTCAAGAAGCAAAGCATGCTGCTCTGCCAGATGAGTTAGTCTGACAATTACACAGTGTTCAAACAACATACTCCCCTTCATTAAATGCATGTTGTATGGGTTATTTAATGGCCTGCTAGTGATATTAATAATGCATAGTTATTAGAATGTTTTCCTTTATTCATCTGCCCTACTTTACCGCTGCAGAAACCTGAGTTTGATGTTCAGTTCTTCCTTCCAACAGGACAGCATGAGTACCCCAGGATGCCCTTGGGTGACAGTGACAGTTACCCACTTATCACATTTTGTTTACTGGCTATGCTGGGGATCTTATCCAGACTGCTCCCTGCAGTACAATTGCTGGATCAGAGCTCTGGGATTTGTTTTGGCTTTTACGTCTGGAGGAAACAAAAAGGGAGAAATGGAGTCATGGGGAAAACTCACAGGAAATATTTAATAGACAAAAATCTGCCTCAGCCAGAAAAATAGCTTTCCAGTTTATTGCTTTTACGTGCAATAAGAACGCATTCTCCTAATGCATCAGTCTATCTTATTATTGCTTTATATAGCAGTACTCTGCATTTACCATATAAAATTAATCTGACCTTTTATTAATGTGCAAATGGAATTACATACTGATTTTATGTATCCAAAGCATGCAAACTGTTTAAATACTAAAAGAGTGAAATGTTTTAATGTCTAAACTGCATTAGTCTCTCTGGCAGAATTTATCTGCCACTAATTCACAAGAAAAGGAAGAAACAGTTTGATCTATGCTATTTAGGAACTAAACAGATCCAGCTGTACATCAGAATTTAATAGCTTTGTTTTCTGCACTGACAACTACTACTATAATTGGATTTTTTCAGTACTGTTTGTTTAAATGGAACAGAAACATTGGAACAGCTGAGCAAGTCAAATACCTGTTAGGGGGCTGACCCTCCTCTGTCTGACCTAAGTAAAAGTTTTTCCCTTTGTAGAAGATAATACGAGGGAACAGTGCAATACCCAGCCTGCAGGAAAAAGAAATGGGTCGCTTGCAAGGCCTAGGAAGACCTAAATAATTCTATGACAGCCAGCTGAAGAAACTGCTGTTATTCAATCACGGGACAACAGTACCAAAGAATTGTCAGCCTCGCTGAAAATACAACCCATGTGAGTTCTGATGTCCCTTGGGATGATGGCCATCCTTAGCTACGCACTGAAAATTACAGTGGTGTGAATGAATTTGTTCATGGACTATAGTAGCACTGGAGAGTGGCAAGGGAACAGAGTGTGCCAAGGCTGAAATACAGACCCAGACCTGGACAATTAAGAAAGTGGTATCTGCCTGTTCCAAAAACCAGCCACTGAAATAAATGAACGAGTTCATAGTCTGTAAGAACCGACCTCAGCATTAGCTTAGTGCTTCAACTAAACCAAAAACCAAGGCTTGCAAAAGTCTATGTACAACTAGCAATCGCTCCTCCAGAGACTTTTCCCTTCATGCTCACAGACACTTAGTAAGATGTAACCCTCCCTGTTCTACAGTGCTTTTCTCTTTCTGGAGAGATTTCCAGCAGTCTTTCATCTGCATTTTGTAACTACAGAAAAAAAAATTCACTTGATTAGTGGCAGAAGCATTGCACGGTCATTTTAATTTAGTAGCACAACAACTCTGGACAGCTTCTGAATACACCTTGGCCTACTCCTGCTCTAGTCCAGTCTAACTTCTTGCGGGATGAAGTTCTGCCAGAAGAAAAGGGGGTTGGAAGGACTAAGATCCTTCAACCAGAAGAGGGAAATGACAAGAACCTCTCTTGCATTATTCCCCAAATAAAAGCCAGAACATCAGAGTCCTAACAGGAGAGAGAGTGGCTGGTAATGAAAGGTTTTCCCTACGTATGGTAAAACCCAACAGTAACAGCTGTAATGTCAGGACACATTTAAACACACCAAAGCCTGATGAGCCCATCTCATCCTGAAAATAGGGAATCTGGATCTTTACCCTGCATGGCATTTTGTTTAAGAAACATTTCTAGTATGAGAAGGAAGCCTGTAACATACAGTAATCACTCAAGGAAATGAGAGTCTCCAGCCCCTGCTAGTTGCAGGAGAAGAAACAATCCTAATGAAAAGACATCTTTTATTCCAAATATTACAGTGCAGCA
Source organism: Scolopax mira (assembly GCA_004320125.1). Lineage (NCBI taxonomy): Eukaryota > Metazoa > Chordata > Aves > Charadriiformes > Scolopacidae > Scolopax > Scolopax mira. The sequence goes on along the minus strand of BJBW01008442.1, from coordinate 111,388 downwards.
TTCATATCAGCACTATCACAGGTTTGTCAGCCTTTCCACGAGTATCTCCAGCGTGAGAATGCTATATAGCCAAATAAAAAGTCCCAAAAACTGGACACTGGCACGCTGCCTTTGCTTGGAATTGCATGTAGTACCAACATCCACATCACATGCCTGCTCCACTAATGCCCTAAAGGAAACACGGCATTCAGAGTGACCCTTCCCTGCCAAGTTCCAGCTGTTTCTCTATTTCCCTCCTAGCCCTGGGGAGAGGGTGTGAAGATTAACAGTCAATCTGAGGGCAGCAGGGCTGTGGTTGGCATGCTTCGTACATGGAATGGCGGCAGAACACTTTGGTTAAAAGCTTCACTCTGACTTATCTATTTGCTTCTACTATCTATTTTACTGAACAAGTTTCTTTCCAATCAACATGCTAAAGACTCCAGTAGCAAAGTGAAAAACACCTATTCAAAAACTCAAGGAATTCAAGGGTGATTTTTTTCAGACACCAGCTGATTGCATAGATTTTATGAAAAGAAATTAATGATGGCCTTCCCAGTTCCAAAACTGGCCAGCAAAGCTGGGAAGTGAGCTTAGGGGGATGAACATGTATCATTGGGATAGGGACTGAGGTTTTCTTCCCTATTCAGGGTTCTAGTCAGCCTCCTGCTTCAGGCACACACAATGGTTACAAAGTTCTTGTCTTCAGTAGTCTGTATGATTTGTCCAGTTAAGTGTAGAATTAAAATATAAGTGAATATGACCTGTTGAATCAGAGCACAGATGAACAGCAGAGTCTATTACTCCTGTGAAGCCTTCCCTCACCAGCTATCTTATGCTCTGGGCAGATATGATCTATTTGGACTTCTGCAAGGCCTTTGATATGTTCCCTCACAATATTCTTGCTGCTAAATCAGACAGATATAGGTTTGATGGATGGACTGTTAGATGGAAAAGAAATTGTCTGGATGGTTGTGTCCAAAGAGTTACAGTCAATCATTCAATGTCCAGGTGGAAACCTGTAATAAGTGTCATTCCTCAAGGGTCTGTACTGGGACCAGTACTATACATCAATGATGTAGACAGTGGGATCGAGTGCACCGCCAGCAAGTTTGCAGGTGACACTAGGTTCAGTAGAGCAATTGACGTGCTTGAGGGAAAGGATGCCATCCAGAGGGACCTGGACAGGCTTGAGGAATGGACCCAAGTGAACTTCATGGAACTCAACAAGGCCAAATGCAAGATCCTGCACCTGGGTCAGGGCAATGCCCCCTATCAGTACAGACTGGGGAATGAATAGGTTGAGAGCAGCCCTGTGGAGTAGGACTTGGGGATACTGGTGGATGAAAAATTGGATATGTGCTGGCAACGTGTGCTCACAGCCCAGAAAGCCAACCACATCCTGGACTGCATCAAAAGAAGGGTTTTTGAGCAACCTGACCCAATGGAAGAAGTTTCTGTCTACAGCACAGGGGTTAGATTAGATGGTCTTTAAAGGTTCCCTTCAAATACGCACTATTCTATGACTATGTGATTCTTATGCAAATATTCATTATTATAAGCATTCAATAAATGTGAGATGTGGAAATGCAACCAATGAGAACAAATGTCAGGAATAAGGCAAACATGGAGAACATCAATACAATAGCTTGTGTAATTTTTCTTCTATGTCATTATCAGTTATCTACCTTAATCAAAGATCGCAGCAACAGCTTCCTGTGGAGCACCAGGAGTAACTCCATTGCTTTTTGTGTCTTAATAGCTGACATGACTGACCTCCATGTAGTTAGTAGCAGGACAAAGTCACATTTATCCCTTCCTGTTACACTGCAGCAACCTCTAAGTCAGATCCCTATGATCTCAGCTATACAAGCCACAATTCTGTACAGGTATATGAGTAAACTTACCCATATGGGGGCATGGTTTTGAATCTGGTATTTAATCAAGTCAGGAGAAAAAAATAATGAACAAGCAAGTTTGGAAAAGTTAAATAGAGGCTGGACAACACTTACGACAACTTATATGCACTTTCTAACCATACTGTATGTTAAACATCAAATTCTCTTTCTCTTAGAAGCCAAAAGGCTGTGTTCCCTACTTTGATCTAAACCAGTTTATTACTGTCATTAAGTAAACTGAATTAGTGTATTAGCACTGCTGTCTATAAATTTAATGCAGTATTGATTTTTTCATTCAAAACCAAACAGAAATATAAGCACTATAGCTCCGTGTGGAAAACAGCAACTTCTCCAGTCATGTACCTACAGCACAATTATAACTTTCTCTCTCAAAAGCACATACACATATGTAAAGTGTCTGACCATCATAGAGTCATAGCAGAACTTGAAAGTATGAAGCTGAGTATAACAAACACGGAAATTTTCATGAGTTTATTGAAATAACAGCTTTGAGACATATGGCCAGCCACTTCCCATGTAAATAACATTAAAACGCAAATTTCTACTGGCCTCCGTGGTCTATCAGTACTAAAATGTGTAAAAGACTTAGAGGGTAGCAGGTGGAGAAAAGAGAAGTGGGATGAGGGTTCACATCCTGGATGCTGAGATAAATACAGGAGTTCCTCATTCTGTCGCCCTGCATTTTCTGATAGAACAGCAGACCTCTTCTCCACCTCAGTGCTTCCAAAGGAAAATGAGACCATACCATCATAGCTGGGGTTATACGTGGCTCAATACTGTGAACTCTCCTACTCTGGAAAAGAAGGCTTTTCCATCCTTTTCTAACCACTCACACTACACACTGAGGTTGTGGTATCAAAGACAAGTGTAGTGTGATGTTTCCAGCCCAAAAACCCTAGCTCTAAGTTCTTGGCATTATATTACAAAATCTCATTTATGAGAACAGATATTCTAGATATTTCCTGTTCCCAGCTGACAGGCCAATGTATGGCTAAGGAATAAATAGTTCCAGAAAGAAACTTCTGGTCAGTAAAACTGAATTAGGCCAGGAGATCAGAAAAGTCATGACCAAAAAAAAATATATTGGAAAATCTCTTTACTTGTTTTAAATGAAAACGTTTACTTCTCTATAACAGGAAGCCAGTATAGCATTTTATTTTCTCTACAGACCTGAAATGCTCTCTTGTTTTCTAATGCTTTTTCAGAGAAACAACAGAACAGAGAGATGCTGGACTATTGATACAGAGAATGAAATGTCCTGCATCTCTAGAGGTCAAACATAGCACATCCACCAGCATAATACTTTTCCTTACACAGATTTATCACTGTTCCACCAGCACTGGAGGAATTACCCTAGGGATGGGAGAGCCAAGACATTCAAACTTAGATTCATCGGTTCAGCCCCTTTAACCTATATTGAAATGCAAAACCAATCAACCAATGACAATGGTAAAAGTCAAGTACTCTGCACTCTTCAGAACTGGACTCTTTCTCCACTCCCCCCAGCTTAGATTAAGATATCCAACATTTTCTTTTACAGTTATTCAAATTCTTTGTCCTTCTAATGAAACTCTCAACAGCCAAACTTGTGGTGTGGACACCTGCACAACGGAAACTAGAAAGAGATTATAGCCTTGATCAGAACCAACCAAGGAGGAAGTGAACCATCATTCTTGAGTTTTTTATTTCCCCATACCTACCAGTGTGAGACTGCTGACTATGCGGCATGGTAAAACAGTAGAGCGAAAAATTTTTCTCAGACTTCCTTGAGGGCTTTTAGCTCGCAGAAGAGTTTGTCACAGCACTGACTTGGGTCCTGCTTTACACCAGGCTGTTCTGCATGCAGCTGCTATACATTTATTTCTCTGTTAGAGAGACAGTAGTTGATTCCTCTTTAACTATACAAGTCTGACATTTCCACACAAGTCATATCTGAACACCATACTACCCAAAAGCAGATACAATACAGGCGTAGAGCTTTTCATAGCATTTCAACCCTCATCAAAAACATCTACAGAACGTTCAAGGCATGGCCTCGGACAAAGGTCTTCATGGGATGTGTGACATGCTTGCATTTTGTATTGACAAATACCAGTCTTCTTACAAGACTTGTTTCTCTAAAACCATCAGCTAAACTTTAAAGCTAAAAAAAATTGGTTTTAATTTAGTATTTTGGTAGTGCATAGGGAAAAACATTGTTTCTTTTGTTTGTTTGGTTATTTTTTTTAAACCCCTTTTCCCTCAGTGAAATCTAATTTTGGCAACATGTGTGGGATGAAGCACTAATCTGCTGTTTTAACATGTGCGTATCTGGAATTTTCGAGCCACTTTTCCTAGCCCTGTAAACCTTCTCAAAATACATCAGAAAGAAAGACACAAGGGATAACCCCCAAAATGTGCTAGAGAGACATTCACTGTTCTTGTGGTGTGATTCTACCCTGTTAAAGTACTTACAGTCTAAACAACACTGAGTATCATAGAATCACAGAACGGTTAGAGTTGGAAGGGACCTTAAAGATCATCAAGTTCCAACCCCCCTGCCATGGGCAGGGACACCTCCCACTAGAGCAGGTTGCTCAAAGCCCCATCCAGCCTGGCCTTGAACACTTGCAGGGATGGGGCACCCACAACTTCTCTGGGCAACCTTTACTGCACCCTCACAGTAAAGAATTTCTTCCTCATAGCTCACCTCTATTTCCCCTCTTTCAGTTTGAAACTGTTACCCTTTTGTACCATATTGCTACACTCCCTGTTAAAGTGTCCCTCCCCACCCCTCCTGTAGGCCTGTCCTGTAGTTAGGCCCAGGTACTGGAAGGCTGCTATAAGGTCTTCCCCCAGCATTCTCTTCTCCAGGCTGAACAACCCCAACTCTCTCATCCTGTCTTCATAGGAAAGGTGCTCCAGCCCTCTGATCATCTTTGTGGCCCTGCGCTCAACCTGTTCCAACAGGTCCATGTCCTTCCTGTAGTGAGGACTCCAAAGCTGGACACAGTACTCCAGGTGGGGTCTCACCTGAGCACAATAGAGGGGCAGGGCAGAATCACCTCTCTGGACCTGCTGCCCACACTTCTCTTGATGCAGCCCAGGGTCCAGTTGGCTTTCTAGACTCTGAGTGCACATTGCTGATTAGTTCACATCTACTTGATTACAATAGTGTACTATTCCCAATAATTTCAGGTGGGTGATGTCCTGAGGGTATTAGTGGGACAAGGAGCACAGGGAGAGTATAGCTATGCCAATCCTTGTGTTGCTTTAGAAGACTCTTTGAGATAAGACTGTGTTGAAAACTAGTCTGCCTGGGAGCTGTGCTGGTTTAACTTCAGCTGTTCTCTCAAAACGGGTTAGTTTAACCCATGCAGATGTCTGTACAAGAAATTTTAGCTTGGCTCAATCAAAATTTGAAAATTGCTTTTTTTTTTCACCCCACTTTTTGGAGGGAGAAAAACTGAATGTCAAAGGAACATCTACACTGAGATACCAAGGCTGCCCTGTGAGTTGTTTTCATGCAATTAGCATGAATTGTCCTTCTCAAAATACCTCACATATAGAGTAGCCTGCAGCTACCAGCAGTGCAGCCCTTCTAGAAAGCTGTCTTCTCTTCTCTTCTGGACTAGTTTCCTCCTAGGACTCACAGGGAAAGAAAGAGATGGTATAAATGGCTTAATGCTTGGAACAGGGAAATGTGGGACTGTTCTTCTAAGTCCTGCTGTATCCAGTATGCTTCCAGCACTGTGCAAGAACAGTAGGGCTGGAATGAAAGCTGGATCTATCAATTCAGCCCAGCTTCCAAGCCAGGACAGGTTAGCAACCATGCCTGCAGTAAGCACAGGCTCTGAGTTTATACCTATTCCAAAAGGGTTCACATACTAACTTGTGAGGAAATCAGACTGATGAATTATTTTGGTGCTAGTCTGCATGCAAATGAAACCTCCTAAACAAGGAGACACCAAATTCAGATGTGCTTTTTAAACAATGTAAATAAGCAGCCAGAAAGTCTTTTGCAGGGTTTATCTAAACCTGTTTAATCATGTTAGTACAAGCCTGTTTTGAACAAAGGTCTACTCTTTGGAGAAAATGAGAGGGAAAAAAAATATGCATCCCCTACCCCCACCAGCTCTCAGAAGGACACACGCACCTTCTCATAGGGGATGGCAGCTGCTACATTTAGCTTAGCTTTCAGCTGAACTGAAGCTTTCCACATAAACATCCAGGACATGACCAGTGGTTAATAAACCATAAGCTGCTCCAGAATCCACAGTGAGTCTTTGTGGATTTTGTTAAAAGGCATACTGAGTAAAAACAGTGGAGCAAGGAAATGTAAATGTTTTTCATGAGTCTAGATTCATACTATCAAAATATCCTAAATCAAGTTTATGAAACCTGAAGGGGAGTTTTGAGCTCTCACAGCCCAAGCTGCATCTGCTTATCCACTCTCTGAAGAGCGTCTGACACGACATCTCTGATGGACGGAAAACATTCCATAAGCAACTGCAGAGGGTGTGGTGGCACAGCAGCCTGCAGAGTAGTACAGAAAACACATTGATTCCTTCTGCCTTCTGTGTCTCCTGTTAGATCCAGCACACCAGAAAGGGCTGCTGTGACTTGGCAGCAGCGAGGGTGGGTTAGAAATTAGAAAGAAACTGGTGGAATACCAAGAAACACTCGTATTTTCCAAGAGATGCTTACTGGTCACTGCTAACACTGTTAGATCACTCACAGTGAGATTTAGCACAGTGCTGTCTCCTTTCTACTGTGCCATGCTACTCACACCCTGATCCCTGTTTCAGGGTGAAGACAGTCCACTGTCCTTTTGGCTTTAAAGGCAGAGCATGCAGAAGTACATTTCTGGCTATTTTAAACATTTCTAACACATCCTGTCACTGCAGTAGAGTGGATAACAAGACCACAGTATTTGAAGTCTCAGAGTAAAAAATGTCAAGGTCTTTGAAAAATCTCCTGTTTACTTTTTTCTCTTTTAACCTTCTCACTGAGTGATTTTCTTCTTTCTTGAATAACTATTTTGAGTGTTCAACAACAAAGTATACATTCAAACTGGTATCTTCAGACATGCAAGCCATATCAGTGACTCTTCTCAAAGCTTGTGTATCGACAGGGTGTAAAATCATGTACAGAAAGTACAGGTTTATGTCAGATCACACTTGTTAACAAACAAGCAGTATGTTTTCAGTCTACTATAAATTACTCAGAAAAATCAGAGCAGCACTAAAATAAGCAATATTTCTGGTTACTTGCACTATAAAGGAAAACAGTTTCTTGGAATTCACAAGTGGAGAGGTTCCATTCAAGCCCACAAATGCTGAGGTTGGATCTTCTGAGCATATGTTTAGAGTAAAATAATGCCTGCAAAGAACTAGAGACAAGGATACAGAACAGCTTCTATAATTGCTTATTGCTGCTTCAAGAGTTGGGCTAAAAAGGTATCAGAATGGTACTTTCCTGAAGAAAGGTTTGGAAGGAAGAAACTAGGACCTTTCACTGTCTGAGACCATGGAGCTTACATGCTGTTAATGCTGAAGAGAGAGACACAAAGATCCTCAGAGCACAATGGCAGAATGGTTGCCCTTTCAGAGGACATCTGTACTCATCGTTACAGCACTGGCCTTGCGTGCCTCTGGAGAGGGCAGTTGGAGAGAGTGCTGCGGACACAAGGACTACCCAGCAAACACCCACTCCAGTGACTCCAAATTGGCATCCAAGGCTTTCTATGGCGAGCAGCTCAGCGCAGACCTCTGTGACTGTAAATTGCATGGGTGGGCACAGGGCAGGGACAGAATAAGGAAAGCACAAACATGGCTTAAAACAACTTTTCCTAAGCCCAACCTCACTCCTTTCCCATGCCCAGTAGAGTCTCAGGTATAGAAATAGTGATCCTCCATCAACGTGCTTCACAGGCATGTGCTCAGAAGTTATCAGTTAGTTCATATAAGAAACACAGAAAGGCCAAGCTTCTTAACACAGCTTCTTTTAAATGGTTGAGATACTGCCACAGAGACATTATTCAAAGACAGCTATGTACAGCTGATATTTTAAGAAGCAGCTTCCAAAAGATCTGTGTTTCTTGTCCTATGATAAGCCACATGACCAGGCACGTCATTCGGTAAGGGCGGTGGGGGAAGAGTTTAGCAGTGTGGGAAAGAGAGGGTCAGGGCTACATAATGTATTTGTTTGTTTTCCTGCTTGAACAACAGGGCTGCAGAATGATACAGAACCAAACAGCTATAAACATAACTGATAGTTGTTCTGCTGAGTACAGTGGTAACATAAAAATGTAACAGCATTCTTGTCCAATGCATGAACAGGTTGGGATGCAGGTTCTGTAAGACATTTGTGACCAAACTTCTCTGAGGTACAGTAAAAAGATAGTCAGCATTTGGTACAAGAAAATTTTTGTCTTCCAAAGTATTCTATGGACTTAACTCTTCAGTTATGGCAACTTAAGACATACCCAGATAGGAATTAGCATTCCAAAAAATGGCATCATCTTGCTATTCCATGCTACTTGGTTGTGGGCCCCAAAACTTCCCAAGTATCTCCCCCTATCCCACTGCTGAGTGTCTCTCAGCACGGTAACACCTTCAAGAACCAGTAAGAGCCTATTCCTACTAATACAGGGGGAGGAAACCAATGCTGCTTCATGAATTAACAGCGTGCTCAGACAGGTTTTGGCCAGGACTTTAATGAGGATGGCAAGTATTCTGCTGAATAACTTATGGGATGCTGTTACAGAGAGTCTCTGTGATGCTGCAGCTGCTGAGGACTTGGTACTTGCAGGTGTGCACTTTGCCTACAACTTAGCTGATGCAGGAACCTGGGCTGGATATTTCTTGCTTTCTCAGCTATTTTAAGAGAGGGGAGGTAGTCACATGTGGTTTTCTTAAAAGCTCTCATTCAGTCAGTACTTGCCTTTTTGGGGCCCAGTCCTGTTTTCATTGGAATGAATGAGCTTTCTGTCACCGACCCCCGTTTAACCCCTGACAATTTATTATGAATCTCATTGCTATTGTAGCTTGGCATCTTGTGATTTAAAAATTTATTTTAAAAAATTAGTTATCCACATATTTTGGAACACACTTCTGAGATACAAAAGTTCCATTATCATCTATATAATGCTCAGAAATAAGATACAGAAGGAGGATGGGCTGGAAATGCCAAGTGGTTAGGTGTCTAGAAATCCAACTGTAAGTGTCTATATGATAACAGATTTCCTCAGTAAAGCAAGGTATGCCAAGCAAGCCATGCCATGTATACCCCGATATGCTGAGCTGCTTGGCATATTAACCTAGCTTTGCTTTCCTAGATAGGCACTGTTTCCTCAGTGTTCTTCCCTAATGGGGCCCAATTCAGTCTCAAATAATCTTTTACCTTTTTGAGGAGGAAATGGCACTGCCACCCACTCCCACACAACAGCCCAAAGGTTACAGGTCTTGACAAACTGTACAAAACCCAGGCTTGGAGTCTTTAGCTGCCTGTTTTGGATCAGCAATTTAAACCCCAGAGAGTATGCCAAACGTGAGATTGCAGGGGTACTCCCTTCTGGTTTTTCTGCTGTATTAATGCAGACACGTTTGCTGCATGTGCACGGTTGCTCCACAATCAATGACAAGTCACAAGAGTGACTCCACAACTGCACACATTTAGATGCAGTGCAGAGGGCTCCTCCGGGCAGCAAGGCTCTTGGAAGTTAGTCTTGTGATGATCTGTACTAGGACATATCAATGCCTTTCACTGTGTTTACCAACACTTCCTGTTTGTCAGATGGTCTTAGATCACAGAAATCCAACCATCTGCTGTGGATGAGTGGAGGAACTGGTGCCTTCCCAAATCTTCCTTTGAGATAGAGCTGGGATGTACCCTTCTACCCACAAACATGAAAGCATCCTTGTATTCAGTAGTCTATATGCAATCTACAGTTTTTGTCCTACATAACATGCCTGAGGTTATGTAGGAAGTCTACACATGTAGAAAACTGGGACACGTGATCTGAATACCTCCCTGGAGCTCTACCCACTGTAAGAAACTTCCTCTCAGTGGGAACAGGACGGGACATTTGAGAAGCAATTAAATTAGCTTGTTTGAAACAATCAAAGTTTTTGAAACATTTACACATTTGAAACAAGCCTGTTGCTGATTAAGTGTCTTGCCTTGGCGGTAGCTGCCACATCATGTCTAAATTCTATGTGGAAATCACTGATGATGAAACAAGTCTTGATCTCACATTTTTACAAGCTATTCAAAGAAAGGATCTATCCACCACAAATAATTATTTGTAAGGTACACTGATTTTTATCCTATCAGTTGGATTGCAACTTCATTAATGCTGATCTACCTCAGTGCAACTATAGGCCACTGTAGTTACCTTTGATGACAGGGGTAAGGGCAGAAGCTCCTATTGTTAGCAAAATGCCTCAAATGAGAAGAACTATTAAGAAAAAAGATGTAGCTGAGTTCTAGAAAATATTTTTTTTTTCTGACAAAATACATGAAACTGGGGTTAGCTGACGAGGGATGGGAGAGGAGAGCATATAAATAAATACTATTTCAATAGGATTATTAAAGCAAGTAAAACTTCAGGTAATTTCCTCTGATTCTGCTGACAGTAACTGATCTGGATTTTGTTTTGTTTCAAAATAGTGCTGTTGGGGAGAGATAAGCACAGTCAGACAGCAGTAAAACACTTTTTCAGCACAGAAATCTCCAGAATGCATGCATGCTGTCCCTTTAAATCTTAAAAGCTTTAATGCTCCAAGTGTTGGGGGGATATTCTGCAACATGGAGTTTCAGGCAAAATTCCTAATTGAAACTGATCTGGTTTGCAGGCAGGAGAAGTAGTTGTTTATATTTAAACATCTTCTCACTGGGCAGTTGAAATTTGTTTTCAAAAATCAAGCTACAATAGAAGCCATTAAAAACCCCCAAATTTTTCCAACCGCACACAATTGCCCCAAATAATTCCTATTCAAATTCAGGGAAAAATTATGGTAAAACTTCTGATACTATGATGAAGTCAACTATTGGCAACTGCTAGTATTTTAATGACAACCATAATAGTAATTCATTAGCAATACTAGAACAAGCAGATTTAGCTGGTGTGACTGGTGAACAGTTTACTTTTCTGAAACAAATTCTTATCTTAAATAAGGCCTAGGATTGGTGACTTACCAGCTCTAAGAACCTCCTCACCACCTGTCTTTGTTTTAAGTTAGTTTCCCCATCCAGGTTAGCTGTTTCTATATGGCACAGCCCATCAGGATCACTTGAGGAGAGCAGCAATATGTCAGCAGGTATAATTTCATTACAGCGAAGCTGCACAAAGTCTCCAACTTTCACTTCTTTCCAGTATCTGCTTATGTATTTCTTCTCATTTCTGGAAAAAAAAAAAAAAGAAAGACATTTATAGGACATATATATAAAAAAACCCCACACAAACTGGAGTGCTTTCAATAAGATCTGGTTTGATTTGTAACAGGAGTACAGTGGAAGGTCCTCAGGTACTCCTAAGTTACTCTGGGAAAAGGCAGACTGCCAGGAGGCCACTTCCCACCAACTCAGAGCCAGGTCTGAGTTCCCAAGACATTCTTCCAAGGCCCAGGAGGCCACATGTGGACATTAGACCTGGCTAAGCAGGGTAAGCAGTTCACACACTCTCCTTTCCCTCCCTTCCATGCTCTGAGCCATACATCTGCCCCATGAAGAGGAGAGGAATGCTATCCATACCCGCTCAAAAGGAGTCACTTTGAGGGCAAAGGGGTAACTGAGAACAGGCTTAGGCACAGGACACCTGCTTGGCAGAGCTCCTGAATGTCCTCCATCATGCAGCACCCTGTGATGCACCCTCAGATAGCTTCCCCTTGTTCCCTCTTTCCAACTTTGCACAGTGTTGCATGTGGCATTTTGATGAAGGAGCCAAGAATCCCTAACTGAAAGGAACTTCCACTATTCATCACTAAACCTAGAATTACAAGGACATGTCATGTGGAAAAACACAGTCCCGGCTGGTCTACTGGAAAAGGACACTGTCATTTCTTTTAGATATTTCTGCACTATTTCCATTCTAGCCATAGCACCGTGAGTTACATAGCTAATTTCCACTTAGTTATGCTGAACCTTTTATTTTGGAGTGTAATTTCTTTGTCAGTTGAAAGACTTACCCACCTGAAACTCTGATGTCTACTCTGTTCATTTAGATAGAGCCACTAAACCTCTCTAGTTTTAAAGGTCTTTAAAGGTATAGCTAGTTCGCTATATTTTTATTTTTTAAGAGAAAAAGGAAAAAGGAAGAGGTGATTGCTTAATGAATTCTAGGTAAAATTCAAGGTTTTAGTTTCATGACATGCACAGTCTTTCTTGGCATTTGTATAAATCACTTTCTTCTGTTGTGTTTTTGAAATTGAAATTCATTTGAAATTAATTTCAAAACAGCCCCGATATTAACTTAGTGATATACCTCCTGAAAATGGGAAGCTGCTATTCTGACACTGCTGTCAGAGGGCCTTTTGCCATGTGAGCACCGAGATGCATGTCAGTGCTGGCACTGTCCCTGTCACCAGAGACAGTCTCCTGTGACAGAACTTTAACTGGCAGAATGGGCTCCTAGTTGGGGAGGGATGGGGGGAGGAAGGGGGGAGTGGTGGCAGCTATTTTATGTTCTTTAAAGTATATTTTTTTTAAATACATCACTTTCAGTAGCAACATGAAAAGATTTGTAACCAAGTGGAAACACACAAGTGCTGATGTTGTTACTTTGGAGCTACTGATAGTCATACCATACCTACTTCATCTTTGTCCTGCCTTCGCTGGTGTTAGAGGAATTAGTAACTTAATTGGCTTTTATTCATATATTTAGCCTAAATCCTGAACAATAATGTGTCAGGTAGCACAAGGATGTATCAGATCAGGTTTTACCTCCCAGGGTTTCTTCATTGTCCCTTACTAACATTCAGTTTATAAAGTGAGGAATGAAAATTATGGCTGCGAGTTCTATTTTGATAAAGCTTGAATAAAGCCTGAAAAGGATTACTAAGAGCCAAGTGTAAAACATGATAGTCTATTAAGGGCAGGTAATATACACAGTAGGTGCTGAAATTACACATTCCCTTCACACTCAGGCTGAAACTAACATTTAACTTTTTCTGCTAATGAGTATGAATTGCTTTGAAACCCAGAATTCTGTAATATAGTACAAATCACTGTACCGCAGATCTGAAGGGTTTGTTAGCCATGAAATCTGTAACTTCAAATCCCTTCAAATATGTCTGTTGCTCTTCATCCTTTTTAATTTAGCTGTTGAACTGGGTGATGTTCAAATGCACATACAATAAGTATCAGTATAGAAGTATGATCAGGCTAAAAATAGCAAGTAGCACCATACTATGCTATAAGCACTACAATTTTTTATTTAACTCCTATTGTTTGAAAAGTATTGCTATTTTAGCATTTCCTCATCTCTCACATGCTTAGCAACTGCCACAACTACATACGCTGTGGCAGGAAGGGTGGATATCGAGCTACACAAGGCCAAGTGGCTCTGCTGGGATAAATGCAGCTGTTCATCCTGGAGAAGAGAAGGCTGTGGTGGAACTTCTTATACTCAAGTTTGTGCCCATTTCCTCTTGTCCTGTCACTGGGCACCGCTGAAAAAAGACCAGCCCTGTCCTCCTGACACCCTCCCTTGAAGTATTTGTAAGCATTGATCAGATCTCCCCTTAGCCTTCTCAAGACTAAAAAGGCCCAAGTCCCTCAGCCTTTCCTCATAGGAGAGATGTTCCAGACCCTTAATCATCTTTGTGGCCCTTTGCTATACTCTCTCCAGCAGTTCCCTGTCCTTCTTGAACTGGGGAGCCCAGAACTGGACACAGTACTCCAGATGGGGCCTCACCAGCGCAGATTAGAGGGGCAGGACGCTCCTCTCTCGACCTGCTGGCCACACTCTTCTTGATGCACCCCAGGATGCCATTGGCTTTCTTGGTCACAAGGGCACATTTCTGGCTCATGGTCATCCTGTTGTCCACAAGAACTCCCAGGTCTTTTTCCTCAGAGCTGCTCTCCAGAAGGTCAGCTCCCAACCATATATAAAGGGGACTTATAAGAAAGGCAAAGAGAGACTTTACCAGGGCTTGTAGTGACAGGATGAGGGGTAATGGTTTTAAACTGAAATAGGGTAGACCTAGGTGAGACATAAGAAAGAAATTTTTTATAATGTGTTGTGTGACACTGGAACTGGTTGCCCAGAGAAATTGTGGATGCCCCACCATTCAAAGTATACAAGGTCAGCTTGGACAGGGCTTTGAGCAACCTGATATAATGAAGTATGTCCCTGCCTGTGGTAAGGGGGTTAGACATACACCTGGGCCCTGTGGCAAAGCCTCCTTCATCAGACACACAGGAACAATTTGGCCTAGTAATCCATTTGATCCGCTCTCTGCTAACAAGGGCCAGCAGTGGATGGAAAATTACTATCTGCATGGAAAATTACTTCCTAATCATCTTCAGACAGGGTTGCTCTATGTCCTCTAGCTCTGAACTCAGACTTGTGTCATCTCATCCAGTGAGTGTTCACTGCAAGTACACTCTGCAGAGTACGGCATTATACTGTCTTCAGATGGAGTGGTTTGGGTGCACCAGATGCATTATAAATACATCAGTCGTTCAGGAGAATTCCTTTAATATGCTCAGCCTGGTCTTCTGAACTCACAGGTTAGCTCACCTCAAGACAACTGCCATACCTCTAGCCAGTATAAACACACCAAGTGACCCTGTTGATGCAGCTACATTTTTGCCATTGACTTCTGCAGAGACAAGACTGTCATCCAAGTTTTATATCACCTACTAAACGTTTATTCTTGCTGTTATATTGTGCCAGTAAATTGCAAAAGTTACATGATACAGGGAGTTAGGAATGCCACAGAGAAAGGTCTTCTTTAAAATTTAAGCTCTCCTTTGTGTTTGTATGGTGTGGCATACTAAAATGCTTAGTTTAAATTTTGTTTGAAGTGCAGAGATTTGAGCAGTTTTGCCTCAGCGTGTCCTCATAGACATTATTTTTCCAGTCTCTCTTTAGAAGTGATCCTTCATGCATCTCTAGTGATGTATTGGCCTGCTGTGATAGAAAACCTGAATTAAATACAATATATCCATGGGTGGGCACACCGTGCATCATTACACTTTTGGTGGTGTTTTGAAATGGTTCCATACACTTTCAACTTCAGAGCAAACACAACATTTAAGCAGATGCTTCAGCAATGACCAGGTTTGGAGGACATCAACAGTTCAACACACAGCACTGGAATGAATACCAGATTCCAGGGACCACCTCTGTGCACCTGCAGGCATTTACGAAACTGAGGCCACACGCCATGCACTCTGAGAGAATACCAACAGAATACAGCAATGTGGGTACTCTGTACTCATCCAACAGTCAGCATGACTTTTCCTGGCAGAGTCCTGCCTGTCCATTTACCTGGTAGCTGCTTCTGAGAGGCCTTCTTGCCTCTGGTATTTAATATCCTAAAATCATCTACAGACTTTGCTCTCTTTCCTTTTATAATTACTCAGCTGATAAATTAATTTTTCAGACACAAATGCCTTGGTCTATTTCTCTGGGACCCTGCCATTTATTCTTGCTTTGTCCCAATTATCACTACTGTGTGGCTGACGACAGCCCTCTGCAGTCTCAGCACATGGCTTCGGGCATTGCTTGTAAGGGACCCTTGAACAAAAGCTTTTGGCAATTTTAAGTAAACATCATACCACCTCCTGAAATATTTTTCTGAAGGGCTCAAAGAATTCTGGCAGGAACACAGGACTGGAGGCAGCATCTCAGTTAGTGGGTTCAGCCCCCTTCCCACAGTCTCAGGAAATCACGCCATGGATATTTAGGTCAGAAGCTAACACCCCACAACTCTAGTTCTACCTGCCCTCGCTTACCACAAGTCTGAAGATACGTTTTAGTACCTATGACAAACCTAAGGTTGATGCTACAAGAAGCCAAGGCCGCAAACTCTGATGAACCACAGGAAGAGGTCAGAGATACTAATTCTTATCTTTCAAACCCGAAGAGTTAGATAAAACTCTTCCAAATCAATAAGCTAATCATGAACTACTGCTATTCTGTAAAAGGAATAGATAGTGTTGTTAGTCTCCAGTTAAATGACCACGAGGAACTCTTAATTTCAGACAGCTATGCCCAGCTACTGCAACCTGTTGTGCTGGGCTCACACATTAGAAATGTCCAGCCTCTTGCTCACAACCTTATCTTTATCACCACATTTGCATGCAAAGAATGTATTTATCAGCTGCGGTTTAAACCCACAGTCACGTAAATCTTCAGGGTCCTCTCCACCACAATCAGAGGCAGAACTTGTCAGTGCTTTCACTTTTATGAGCGTATCTTTACAGGTGGACGTTGACTGAAATCACCCTGACCCCGTTAGCCCCCTGCAAGCGTGGCCCCAGCAGGAGCCAGACTCCTCTAGAGGCTCATGTTCTTTCACAACAATGAAGTGCGATGATCCCAGCATGTCTGCTGTTGAACAGACGAGGGAGAGTCTGCAACATCCTTTCAAGTGCATGAACGTAAAGAAAATCACTTTAATTGCTATTAAAAATTTGTGTAAGTCCACCTACTGCATACGTTTGGCCTTCGTTGTTTTGTAGCGGGACAGCCTGCAGGTTTGTGCCAAATATGAGACTGGCTTTGGCTAACGGTAAAACCTAAACAAAACAAAAACTATAGTTCTTTTTCTGTAAATTTAAATTTTAAATTGAAACTCAGAAATTACATGTTCTTTTCCTATTAACCATGCTTTCCCCTCTTCTTCTTTGCAGCATGAGATGATAAAGATCATGCCCATAATTTTGCTTTTCTGGCCATGTAGACACAGTTTTTATCTACAAGAGGTTGAATATTTCAAACTGTCTCTATTAAAGCATTACAAAAATAATTGTTTCCTTCTTCTGAATAGCTTTTAACTCTTTTGGTATAGTAAGGATTTTTTCAAAATGACCATACTTAAAAGGAGACAACCAAACTACACATACATGAAATTTAAGATGAATGTCTCTCTTTTTTTTTTTTTTTTTAAAGTCTGGGGAAAATATTACAAGCAGTACTTGGTAGGAAATGTGAAGACCATGAAGTTGTAATCTGTTCCACTTGTACAAGGCCTGCATATTACAAATTTTTTATGTTGAATTGAGAAGATGGGAATTATAGGCAATAATTTCTTTCTTCCTTTCCTTTTCTACTAACAAAAAATACAGATCATGAGCAGGAATGGCTGGTGCAGATTTGCTCCACCAGTTCCAGTAAGTGGTTGGGGTACCTGTGCTTCTGTGTTAATACTGCCCCAGCTTAGCCCCAATGTAGTCTCCTATATTCATCTCAGCAGGGATGTTAAAAGACATTTAGCAAAAGACAAAATGACATTCTCTTGTACCTTTTGGGGGGGGGCTCAGTCTCGTTCCCACGGCATACCCTATACAGGTTGTGGCTGCAACCCAGAGATTTTTAAGTCTCTCAAAACATCCAAATGAAATGTTGTTTCCCAGTCCAAGCCCATCCGCTGACCCGCTTTTGAAGTAACAATCATCTTTACTTCAAAAGAAATCAGACTCCTTTGCCTTCCCTGCCAGCTGAGGTTGGTCATTGAACCAGTTGGCTTTCAACGAAACACAGCAAGAAAATAAGTCTGTGGAAAAGGAAAAGCCCTCCACAAAAGACAGGTCAAAGAGTTGCTGTGTTATGTACAAGGCATATTTTAGAGCTGGTTTTGAGAGCTCCAAAGTTCTTTCGAACCAGGTCCTTATTTTCATCTCAGGAGGCAGAAACAGAGTAGGGTAGCACAAAAGAAGATATCAGGTACATCTCTACTCTCAGTGACTTAAAACATGTTCACATCAGTTGTCTACAAGTGCCATGTCAGTCTCCTGGTTGTGACCAAGCTAACTAAAAAACTTGAGGTTAACTGGCAGGGCCCAAGCAGATCAGCAACTCCTGAGGAGAACCTCAAACTGTAATACAAATACAGAAGTCTCACATCAGCCCAAACTATCTTTAGGGAAACTCCAGCATCTAGTTGTTTCTCAGCAGGTCCTTCATGCTCATACAGTTTTCCCAAATTGTTCTTGCCTTTGCCTGGGCTGGAGACCTTGCCTTCAATCCACCTATCCTCCTGACACTCCTGCAGGTGTGGCAAGGGTTCACACTAACTGAGCCCATAGTGCTCTATTAACACTTCAGTGGCAAGCAGAGATTTTGCATCACTCATTATAGGCTACAAAAGCAGAGATGGTGGACAGCACTGACATATGTGGACAAAACCAATGTGTTACAACCAGTACTGATTACGATTTGAAAACTACAGGTGTAGCAGGTCTTAGAGTTTAAAAACAAAAGCTGTCTATGAGACCAAGGCATATATTACAAAAAGTCTGAACATGCTAAGTATCTATGGAAACAAGTTGAGAGCCATTTGGATACAATTATAATATTGTGGCAGAATGAAGGAAAAACATGTAGCATAAGTTAATGCCAAAGCAGGTTACATAATGCCCAGAATATGTCTCCATTCCACCATAAATGATAACATCTGTTTCCATGAAAATAAATAATTAAGAGACTCTGAATCTGATATTAATCAGACAAAACAGATCAACAGAGTGTATTCTTCAGAAATGTTAAAGAGAACAAAGTCTCTCCATGACCAAAGTTTCTGAACAGACCCCTTCATCTTCACATTATTTTAAGGGCAGTTTTCTTGTTTTTCATGGACTTCAAATAGTCTTTTTTTTTTTTTTTTTTAGATTAGCAAGTGCAGATGCACATTACAGTTGCTAGAAGTAAATATGTATGCAATGACAAGGAATAAAGATGCCTTTTATTAAATTCACACTTCCTGAAAAGTGCTAATTCTTCTGTTATGAGTCAAACATGCTTATGAAAAAAAAAATGTACCCAGAAAACCTCAGTGATTCAGGTTTATAACGTGGAAGTAATAATTTAACTTCTCTTGGCAGTGTTATCTCCATTATACCCCATGTTGAAAGAAACCTCCCTATTGTTCACTACAATGAAACATTTACTACCCGGAATAAATGATTTTTCAGCCAAGAAACTTGCTGTTGTGATAACACATGAAACATAAAAGCAGTAAAGAAAACTGCATGTTTTTCTTCATGTTTTTTTAAAAAAAAAGCATGTAAAGAAACTTTACACAAACTGAAAAAAAGAGAAAGCTATCTTCCACAACTTTATTTTAAAACTCTAAGACTGTTTCAGAGAGACATCTAGTATTAATTTTAAGCAGTATAACTCTTGACACTCCTTGTTGACACGTATACTGCCAAAAATGCTAATAAACTCCTATCACTCTTCCATTAAACTAATATATCAGGAAAAAAGACTATCAATTGCTTATGCATAGCAGGATGGATAGGTAACGGTTAATATGGAGGTTTCCTAAGTGGGTATCACACAGAGGGTGGAAGAAGTGGAAAAAAGGCCTGGATGTAACCTGGATCCAGTCCTATGGACATGAGTCAGGCACCTCCATAGTAAAGCCACAAATCTTTTGATAGTTTGATATATGAGAACTTCTCTTCTGAACAAAGCAATGCAACAGGCACTTGTCTTCAGACATCTTCTTTCTGAGGATCATCAAACATAACCCTTGCACTTGACAACATTGCTTGCTGGTACCTAGAGCAAAAAGCCATGGATGAAAAGAAGACAGCTACCTCAGCAGTCGGCCCACAGCCAGGTAAGGTTTTCATACTGAATTTCTGGGCCATAACAGATGTTAAGAATGAACACTACAGTGGTGTCCCAAGCCACTGCAAAAAAGATTCAGCTGAGCTTGGTGCTATGCAGACGTGGAAGGAGAAACAATGTCCTGCCTGGAGGGAACCCACTCGAATTAGAGATAACCCAATGACACAAATGTCTTGTGTCTGTGCCTGCTTCCTAAACAATTAAAGAAAAAGAGGGAACTCTTCCAGGGGAGATGTTGGGTGCCAAATTTTGGTAAGATACAAGCTCTGTGTAGAACACAGAATCCTTGGGTCCTTGTCCTCTAAACCAATATTTAATGACACGAGGACACTTAGGAAGATGGAGTGCCTGAAATTCAGGTGCAAGCTAGATGCATAAATCCAGTGGACTAAATCCTCCATTTGGTGTTTTCCCACTGCATTTAAGCCAGTGGAATCAGGTGACTCTTCCAAGGGAGCTCTTCATATCTTCATGGTACATCTTAAACAGTAAATTTAGCACGGCTCTGCAGAGTTAATGAGGGAAATCCCATTCTTTAACAGATTCAGACACTTTAATGGATTTTTTTCCCCTCTCATTCCTCTGGTTCTACACACCTGCCTGATTAGATCTCTGGTCTACCTGACCTAGGCTGTAAAAATGCATTAAGATATTCACTATGTATACACAAAAAGACATTTGTAAAGAAATGCTAAAGAAAGGTGTTTCCTAAATGAAAGTTTTCATTTGAAAGATCATTCCAGTTGGAATGTTCCATGTAACAGTTGGAAGAATTTTTGTCAAGAAGAATTCTTCCTACTAACTATGTGCACAGCCCTGATGGAGGTCTTCACTGATGCTCCGTTCGGGAGAGTATTTTTCTCCACATAACTGTGCTGTACAAACACACCTCCTTTAAAGTTCCCAAGCTATCTAATCACTGCATAAAAGCACTCTAAAAGTTAACATAGTTCAGCTACTTTATGTTAACAAGACAATTAATGAAAAGAACGTTAATAATTCCCCATTTTCACATTAAACACGCAAAATCAATGTCTCAGACTGAAGTGTTTGATCTTCTCTAGTTCCTCCTGAAAATTATGAAGCTTTACATTTTCCTTCCATTTCTGTTCTTGTCCGGGTAACATCCATCCATAACACCCATCTTATCTGGATAGTCTCATCTGTTCTTATCTGGACAATCTAAAGTTCTGCCTGAGGACAGGAAAAACATAGGAAAATTTACCTATTTGAATACCAGCTGAGGCCTCAGTGAGTCCCTGGGTCCAATGCTCACATTCCAAACAACCGAGATGATGCTTTGCATGTTGTTGCTTGTAAATTTCCTCTGGCTGCAGTTTCAGAAATTAGCTTTAGGCCATACACCAGACTTTGTTATTTCCAGTGCTGCACAAAACTAAACTTAAAGAACTGGTAATGACTCACAAAAAAGTAGAAAAAACCTCCCACTTTTGGCTGTAATATTATTGGAAAAAAACAAAGTTGGATGCTACTACATATTTGCAGAACATGTTAACAGTTCTTTCTACCCTGAAAACTGAGGTGTGAAATGGTATAATATGTGGGTTACTGATATGCAAGGATAAAGTATGTTTCATTGTACACATTTGTCAATTCTCATGAACTTTATTTAAGTCTTGAGTTACTAAGGAATTACTTTCCTCTTTTTGCAGAGAAGATGCATTCAATGGACATTGCATAAACAGGAAAACCTCAAACTCAGGCACACCTCTGTTGATACTGAGAAGTACAAAGGGAGATTTAAGGTGCTATCCTGGGTAAAACAACTGTGGTCTGCCTCCATATATATTCAGTCAGATGCCTGCACCAAACACCTCCAGGCAGGCACTGCAAAGTGGGCAGTTTCACCTGGCAGTCACGGTTGCCTGCTGGCTAGCAAGCAAAGCAAACTGGACACATCCATGTGCTTTTGTGATGGTGATGGCAGAAAGGTTTGGCAGGATTTGTATGCAAAGATTATCTTGAGTGCCAATTTGCAAATAAAAGAGGCACCAGAATATTCAAAAGTCAGACAAAGGATATATCACAGTAGCATCTGGCAAACTTTTGTTGATCAGACGCTGTATTCTGCTTTAGAGCCCTGTCACTGGTATAACTGGCTGCCCTATGCCCCAACATAAATTCCCAGTAGGCTGAGATAATGCTTCACTTCTGAGCCACTGCCCATGCCCCATTACACTTATGTCTTCCTAACTGGCTATGGCTCAGCAGAAAGGAGGTCAGCAATTTTGGGGTAACTGGGTTCTCAGAAGATTCTTCCTAATCTAGAGGAACAGAAGGCTCAGCTGAGAATCTGAAATATGAACACAAAGATCTTTTTATTTAAAGACTTTTTTTTTTTTAGTACTTACTATTATTATCTCTTCTTTGTTGCTATTTCTCCATGCAGTTTCTTAAATACAAGAGCTCTGCACAGAAGAGACATCTCTGTCACAGTAACCGAACCAAACACTGAAGAGCTGGAGGTTGCTGCAGTGCTCTCACCAGCTCTTGTACTGGTAGCCAGAGTGGAAGAACTGCCTGACATTTCTAATTTAGATCTACAAAGTCACTTTGTGAGAAGCAATATCAGTAGAAATCCCTAGGGAGCCTCTGATCTGAAGCATAAACATCTATCTCCAGCATCAGTACATCCCCAAGAGTGAAGAAATAGTAAAAGGCACTACAACTCAGAAGAATCCTAATTCTTCCATGCAGCTGGCAGGGGAATAGGCCTTAACTTGTACTTCGGGCTGATCTGGAAAGTGCAGTTGAAGTTTTAAACATAGTGACTTATCTTAGGCTATATGTAGCCAATTTCTCTATATTTAGCTGCTCTCAGGTTATGTTGCCTGTCTTTATGTTTCTGGATCACTGCTTGCCCCAACAAGACAAGAATACTAATGTGAGGAAAAGCAAACAGCCTCAGGCTGTATGTTAGCTCTAAGAGATGTTTAAATTACCGTATTGTTTTCAAAATGAAACAACCTGAAAATCTCCAAAATTTTGGTATAAAATAATTAGGTGCTTCCCAATAACGCTTTCTTAAGAAAAAGTTTGGTAGGGCCACATCTAAACTGGGACCTGGGAACACTTCCCAATATTCATGACTGAGCACACACACTGGGTTAGATGCTGCACTAGACTGAAATCAGGGTGTGCATAAGCCTCAATTTGCTATGCTCTAGGTCCTGATGCTGTTTGAATTCAGCCTTATATAAGGCTGTCTTACAGAAATTCAAAGAATATAAAACTGTTCTTCACTTCCATCACAGAAGGATTAGAAGACCAAACTCCATGCAAATCATATGCAGTGATATGAATCTTTGAAGGTTTGAGTCAAAACAAGTATGTCTGCAGATGCAAATTTTATATTCAAAATTCTTGGTGAAAGTAAATAATAGAGATACTATTGAAGAAGTGAGAATCACAAAACGCAAAGTTCTACTATTTAAAGGAAATGTACGATGCCTTTAGTAATATTTGAATAGTTCAGATTCAACAACTTGACTACTGTTAGTACCTACATACAAAAAATTATGGATAAGAATTCATTTACTGTTTTCAGTGACAATTTGACTACACTGAGAGCCCTGTTTTCACACTATCAGTTGCCTCCCCTGAATTAAAGATGTTGGTCTTCATCTCATTAATATTCCAAACTTACTGGAGCTAGTCAGTGAGTATAGTTGAATATGAAATACTAAGCTAGAAAAACACTTTTGTTTACACAAAGGTAAAGGCACTCCTTTCCTGTCCCACTCTGAGTTACAATCAAAATTACTATGAACAATAGTCAGCCCAATGGAATTATGAGATACAGTCAGCTAACACAGACAGTACATCTCAACCTGTTAACATGGTTATTCAAAGACCTTGTAATGAAAGACAGCTGCAGGGAGGCAAGCTATCTTTGCCACTTGTCCACAACTACTGAACTGTCATCAATAAAAAGGGCAATTTATAAAGAATATCACACTATCAGTATAAATTTTGATAGCCTGTTTCCATCAGTTGACTAGACAATACATTTTCACAACAAAGTATAACCTTTCAATGATAATTTCTATAATAATTATCCACACTTTAAAAAAATCGAGGCAATTATAACCTGACTATTTTCAAGAGCTTGTTAGTTGTCATGTGTACATATCTATACATATTCAAACAAAAACATTCACACTTACAAATATAAACACTTCTAAACACTTCTAAACACTTCTTCACTACTGTCCTGTTATAAATATGTATATATATATAAAAAGAAAGTCTTATTTGTGAACAACGTTTCATGAAAACTATTTTAATTCATTTGGAAGAAGTGAAAATCCGAGTGGGCCAACTAATAGGAAAGGATACGATGCTTTGATTCTTTTTACATGAAACGGTTACCTCATCAAGCTCAATCTTTCTTGGTAATTACTAAATGAATTATTTGCAAATATTATTCTCACAAATAGAAAAAAAATGTTTATGCATGATTTTCACTTATTTTTCACTGAACTCCAAAACTAGGCTACAAATCTTGGCCCAAATTCAGCAAGTTACCTAAATATAGGTGTAAACTCAGATGGAAAAACATTCTTTCTGGACAAACTCCAGAAAGAAAACTTCTCTGTAGTTCACAATCATACCTGCCTTGAGGAAAAATGGTAAAACATTGAAATTTAATACCCTAGAAAAAAATAAATTTCAAGGTCTTTACTGCAGCTGAAAGAAGAAAATTACTGGATGCAAACAACTCTGCTTTTGAAATGCCCAGAAACTGAGCTTAAGCAAGTAACACAAAAGTACTATTTATTGAAAGGGTTTGAATCATGGAGGGGGAACAAATAGCCTAAAAGTGCTTGTGAGATCTGAAACACTTTAGCAGGTAGCAGGCCACCCTGGTTGTGGGTGCCACCCAGCAGCCTGGCATATACTGAGACCAAAATCTTTGTGTCACAACCTCTAGAGAGAAGGTTTCAGAGGCAGGAACATCAGTTTTAAAATTGAAGTTCAATCTGATCTCCCAATGTGCTATTCCAAATTAAACCAATCTAGTCCTGCAGATAAAAGCTGCAGACCTAACAAAAGAATTCCTTACCTTGAATCCTTCTCCCACAAGTCTGTAAGAAATTCAAAAGGAAACTAAAAATATTCATTGCAGCTTTTTAGAGAGCACTGAGATCTTCAAATTACTTAGCTGTAACACATTCAAAGTCCAATTCTTAAACTTCCTTTGCAGCAGTCCACCTTGCTCATCGCCTTTTTAATCTCTATTACTCAAACCCATAACTGAGAGTTACTTTTCTCTCCTCTCCCCATGATAAAAAACCCACCACATCTTAAATGTGTGCTTTTTATTTCTCTCCCTAATGCCACACTCGTATAAAGACGCTCACTTCCACTCTCGCCTCCATCCTTTTTCCACACTAGTTTTGCTACAATCACTTTCCTTCTGTATCCTCAGCAATTAATGACTTTGAACTCAATGGCTCCTCTTTGCTACATCCAGTTGAAAGATGAATCCTCTCCAAAGCACCTTCCTCCTCTTTATCTAGTTTTTGCTACATCTCTGCAAATGGTGATCTTCTTTGGCACCTCATGATTGATATCTTTATTTATGACTCCTCTTATGGCTAAAATGCTTTTCCAGACATTAAATGCTTTGCGTTTAGTTCCATAACAGTGAGGTTAACTGAGGAGAATTCTTTGTAAGAAAGACACTCCAGCTTGTAAAACTCCTAACACTGAAAGTCATAACTGCAATCCCCCTGTGATGTGGGTCTTAGTCATCAGGGGAAAATAATCTTTTATCTGCAGGCACTAATGTAGACGAATGTAAACACATAGCACAAATTCTGAAAATGTTTTCCCCACTATCCTCAAAATAATCCATTTCTTCTGTAAACATATGTCAAGAATTACTTGTGTCACCAGGACAGAAATTCAGTCTAGACGCCTTTCAACATTCAGCAGGTAACTCCATCAGCATGCTGCTGGCTTGTGTGCTGCCTGCAGCTCGGTCTGTCCATGGAGACAAAAGCCATACACCACTGGCACGTTCAAAAACCCCTGCTAATTGAGCTGTGGAACTAAAGTGGTATGAGAAAGATGTGTAAATTCTTCAGGGTTAAACTAAATATAGGGGGCTTTTTTAGCATAATCCAAACAAGTATGTTTTCTTGACATTTTCAGACTTATATTCATTTTCTCTGTGTAAAAATAAGACAAAAATGTTATGGAGGACAGGAAGGTATCTTCAGTCATTTCTTGTTTAAGATGAGAAGAAAAATTGCTGTTTACCCACAACCTTGTTTGAGAACTCTACGTGCTGAGCATCATTTTGCTTCAAACAACAGGATAAACCAGAAACAGAGACATGATGTTAATCTGACAGACAATGCTGTAGGCAGCCCCAAATTCTTTCTGTGACTACAGAGCATTTATATTAATTTCTAACATACAGTTTACTAAGAGAACTAATGACAGGAATATTTAGTCTCTGGAGACTGTCAAATGAACCACGAGAAAGAGTGGCATCCTCTAGCAAACAGGTTTCTACAGCCTATGCTACTGCCTATATGCTACTCCATCGCAGCTGGCAACCCCCTGGAGAAGACCCAGCCACTGTCTGGAACACACAGTTCATCTGCCTCAGTCTAAGACAGCACCAAATGAGACTCCTGCAAGAAACTCCATTTGGCTGTTTTACGCATGGAGCTACACTTGGAAAAGGTACCTGTGGAACCAAACCAGCTTAGTTACAATGCAACCAATTTCCAACTCAGAATAAAAGAGAGCTTCTAACCCTAAGCATTTGCCAGTCTACAAATTCATTTTTGACAAGGAATACAAAAAATTCCTCTCCTTTCTTATCATTATATGTGTAAGCAGATACCTTGCAGGCTGGGCTTACATCCTTTTAGGAGAACACTGATTTTACACTTGTATCTCAGACTCTGATGAAGAGATAGACTGGAGAAGAGTCTGATGGATGGGGACAGAGAGATGAGAAGAGGTATGCAAGATAGATACATACATACAGAAGAGGAAAATGTGAGGTATACATGGAGGAAAACATGTAAAGATTAAAAGCATAGAAGAGAACTAATAGCCATTTGAAAAATAGAGCAAGGGCTGTTAAGGAAAACTTCCTTAATTTAAGCAAGAGAGCAGAAGTTTAGCAATTTTTGAAAATGCAGGGCTGACTGGTAATAAAAGGTTGTTGCTGCCGTGACTGCTTTTGCTTAAGCTTTATTGCTAAGGTTAAAAAACTCATCAGTACTGTGAAGCTCTGTCTTCTGGTTCTGCCACATTCATTTTGAGACCCAACCAGTTTGTGGGACACAATGGTCTTTGGAGATGTAGACTGCAAAATAAATTCACATGCTGAATATATGTTGAGGGCTGCACTCCTGGAGTGACTTTCAGCAACAGAGAAGACATTACAGAGAATCTCAATGGACTATTTACATTCAGTTTCATACAAAGGACATACTAGTTATCAGAGTGAGGCTACAGCAAAATGTTGTGTTGTATTTTATTGTCAGTGTTGCAAAGATTCCCCTCAGAGCAGCAAGACTTGCTCAGTTTCTCCTGAGAAACCTAGTGAGGGAAAACAAATTTCCTTATTTGTGGCTTTCACAGCCAGTCTTAGTTCACTTAGTAAAGCATCTTGAGTTCTCTACATTTAATGGCATACAAAACTAAAAGAATCAGTAATATTTTTGTATGTATGATATGTACAATACATCTTGTCACACTTTGTTATCAACCACACTTTATTTTCACATCAGTTCATTTGGGAAACATTACAGAAACTGTAAGATTCATTTTTTCTGCTTTGATTTAGAAGTAATCTGAACTTTTTTTTTATTTAGATCCTTAGAAACTAAGGATTGTGGGACTGAAAAGTCTTCCTGAAGGATAAGAGTAAAATGATACAATCCGTAGACCGGGAATTTATGATTACTACAGTTTATCAATAGACTCTTTCAATTTCTTATTAGAGAGAATTTTATGCAAAGAAATCCAGCAGTTGAAAACTAAAGAGCGGACTGTATCATTCTAGCTGGTCAAGTCAGATACAGTAGTCTTTGTGTCTCTTTCAACCCTTAAGAGAGAGGTAAGTGAAGCACGGTAGCAGATGGGAAAGCAGGAATCCAGCAGGATCCCAGTTTTCAGTGAAAATATTTTATCTTTTCACATGCACATACAGATAGTTATCTTTGAGTCAGAAAAGCTCAAATGATTCAGTCTTGCAGTGGACTGAGTATTCTGCACTGTTTAACAACCTTAAACTTCACCTCCGAACTCGGCAGAGCTCTGCCTGCTGACAGGTATCACTAGAGCTATCCAGTATTATCTGGACTCAGGTGTCCAGTATTATCTGGACTCAGGTGCATGGGACACAGGATGGACTCAGTATTTTCACAGCAAAACTTACAAGACATTTCAAGCCATGGAAGCCCAGATTGGATTTCAAAACCAGTTTACATCAAGAGATTATTTATTTGAGCTAGCACGTACAGTACGGCTTCAAAATGAAAGGTTTTAAATATGGGTGTGGGAGTCAGGCAATCCCAGGTTTACCACAGACTGTGAATCTGTCCAGAAAGGCACTGAAACTGAGCGAGCCTTAGCCAAATTCTAGCATCTGCCAGCTATAAATTTACACAAATGTTAATGTCAAACGAGTGACAGACTGGTCACTGCTGGTTAGAACTGACCGGTCAGACTAAACCAAGGCAAGCTGTGTTTGGCATGAGGTCAACACCATCATCATCTGAAATCCAGAGAAAATGAAGAAAGATGACCCCTTGTTTTCTATAAAGAAAAAAGTATGAAATAGTAGAAAACAATCAAAGTTGCCAGATTATAAACCACTAATATAAAATATTTTAAAGTCATGTAATCTCACTTTTAAGAAATCTGCAGAAGTGGGTAGTTGGTTAGCATACTCTCCCCGAGTGTCAGACCTATCTCAAAAAAGCTGGGACATTGTAATGATGTTCCTCTCATTTTGCCTTCAGTGGAAACTTGTCATAAGGCCTCAGAATAGACAGAATATCTGTATTTCAATAGAAGATGGAATACCACCTCTAAATATCACTAAATCTATTATTCCTGGTCTAACATAATCTATTACACATAGATCAGAAAATACAAAAAGGTGTTTCTCCAAGATTAATCAATTACTTTGAGCAAATCTAAAACAGTGGCCAAAGTTAAAGCCCAATAATAATGTCTACAATCTATGAAGGTGAATTCCCCAATTTTTTTAAGGTAAAAACCTATGGCTCCTGTTTACATAAATACATGAACCCCTTTCTTCAAGCAGAATCATATGCTTTTATATATTTCTAAAATAACTTAGTGGAAAAATGAGAAAAGATATAACTGTCTAGGGACTCTGACTATTTTAACTGCTCATGTGCCTCATTCAAATCTATGCCTAAAGTAGATCACTTAACAAGGTCACTGTAACTGTCTTTATATGAAGGAATAACTGTAAATAAAAGTACTGGCTGTATTGTACTAATGATTATTTGACAGTATTTACCCAGTTTTTAACTAAAAAAATAATAATATTCTGTTGCAGTCTATGAGATGTGAACTATGATGGTGGTTTTTTAATTGAAGTGACATGATGAGAGACTTGAGTCTGGATTTTGCCACCAGTATACTCAAAATCCTCATTTTTTTAACTTTAAAAAATAATTGGGTACTATGAGCTTTGAAACTTCCAATCATATTTTTTGGGTGACGGTATAATATGTGAAGAAATACATTAAGCGCCAGAATGAATAACAATGACAAAGGAATCACAGACCTCTCAAAGAGTTATGTTAAGAGTAATTTTCACTGATGACATTTGCAGATTTTTGGCTGGCCTCTCTGGCAGTGAACAGCTGCAGAAAAACACCTACAAGGACGTAATTCTAAATGTGATTGTACTTTCAAAAGCTTAAAAGTACAAGAAGAAAGGACAGTACATTAAAGTCTGACTGTAAGTATTGTCATCAATATAGTATTTCATGAAAGCTTTCTGGAAATGTTACTTTTAATAGTATCAGGTGTAAAGAGCAGTGTAATATAGCTTATAAATTACTGGAAGGGCTGTTGACATAGGTTAATAATAAACGTCAGCACATGGAGTAGTGAGGGAGAGTCGCAGAGGAGCACTTGATTAACTCCAGTTTCAGTCACCATCAAAGCTAATGATGTGTAGGCAGTGTATGCACCACGGTAAACTAGACACATCAAATACGTGGAGTACAGGACCTACTGAGGTAAGTTACCTCCTGCCTGCTTTATTACACAGGCATTGCCAGGTTAAATTAAACTGATGCTTTTATTAGCACTAGGCTGTATACAGTCAGTTTTTAAGACAGCTCCTCATTTCAGAGAGAGATTCCTAATTCAGCGCTTGCAGAAAAATGCAAGGTACCCAGGTTAAGTATAAGACTTCTTATCACTGTATGCAGCACCGAAGAACCCCTCTCCTGAAAACCCTCTGGAAATTATGTGCATGAAGAAGAAACAAAGTGAGCTACTAAATACAACACAGAAGTACGGGCTTGTATACCGTGGGTGGAAGAGGTTTGTGATATCCTCTGGTCATGTCACAGGTCTAGATGACATCGAGATTAGGACGTGAGAACACACTGAAGCACTTGAGTCCCGCTCACGCTAGAAGAGGGTGTGGATGGCAGTGCTATCTTGAAACACAGCAGTTGAAGGTCAGCACAATTTGTAGCTAAACACAGAGACGACCCCATCGTCTAGCAGGGATTTCTTCTCCTCTTACCACTCTGCAGTTTGAAACTTTGCCAGGAACCTCAACAGTGGAATGAAAGGGATGAGAATCTGGGCAGAGTTCAGAGAACACAAACATGGAAAGGTCTTTATGAGGAAATATAAAAATAACTAAGTATGTTGTACAGTGCATTCAAATCATCTGCAGAGATGTGATAACCTTACAAATACTGGGAGCTGTTATGTGAAAGAGGGAAAGCATGTTTAGAGTGGTACAAAGGGGCACAGAAAGAGCAAAAGAATTCAAATCCATCAGGTGTTTTACACCTGGGTGGCATAAGGGGGACTACCAGACCAGGACTACTCTTGTGCCCAAGCAGTGTAACATCTGCACGCATTGCTAGAAACTTGTATTTTATTTGCACTTGGGGAAGGGGGAGGCTGGATAGCCCTGTGGCCCATCCCAAGCACTAGCACAGCAGGGGCTGGTTTCCCTGCACTGCTCTAGGAACATTCTGCAGTGGCTTTGCCTGTTCTGATGCTGCTGGCCCAAGTTAAACGGTTACCCTCTGCTGCTCACCGCAGACTGCTCACTGCTGCCTTCCTGTAAGAGGTGACTGATCACCCCACTTGCTGGAACAACTGCTATCGTGGCTGCTTTTTAGGTCAGGTCAGTTAAAAAAAAAAAAAAAAAAAAAAAAAAAAAAGAACCCCACTATGAGAAGCACTGGAGCTCATCTGAATCATTTTGACTTATTTGAGCTAGGAAGTGACCATAAAAGCAGTTAAGCTGAGCAGTTGAGGGGGTGAGAGATGGTCCTGGGGGTAACCACATCTCAGGGATCAGCTGCAGCTAGAACAGGATGTGTAACCACACTGCTGTCCCCTGCTCTGTGTCGGAGAGGATGTTTCTGCTGCAGAAAAGCAGTTCTTTCTCCAAGCCTGTTCAATCCCTCTCGGCTGAGAAAGCATCACAGTTGCCAGTAATTGTGGTGGCCTGTCCACTACCCACTAAGCTCGGACCACAAACAATCTGACCCTTCAATTACTATCAGAAAACACAAAATATTCCTTATTGTTACTAGTCTGCACAAGATTTTTTTTTAAAAAAATTAAAATCAATTAACTTTAAATAAGAAACTCTACTATGTTTCTGACCTCCTGCTTCATCCAGTATTTTACCTTAACCAAGTATGAAATGAGGAAAACAAAAACAACCTCCCTGACCCCTTCACGCTCTCCAAGACTTATTTTTCTGCGGGTTTACTTGGCATGTAGCTTAAAAATGAAGGATGAAACAGAACTACTGAGTGAAGATGTCTGTCATGGAGAAGCATCCTGTGAAACTGCTAATACAAACCCAAACCTGACCAGAGTGTCTCCTGCTACAGCTACTGGCTCTGAGCACCGTGACCTTTCAGCCATCCAGCTTTGTCCCTGATGCGCTGCAATACCTTCAGAATGGTCTCTTAGGAGGATA
This sequence comes from Scolopax mira, assembly GCA_004320125.1. Classification (NCBI taxonomy): domain Eukaryota; kingdom Metazoa; phylum Chordata; class Aves; order Charadriiformes; family Scolopacidae; genus Scolopax; species Scolopax mira. The sequence continues at coordinate 79,479 of BJBW01008442.1, read as the reverse complement.
AATGAGTTTAATGAGTAGTTCCATTCTGGGAGACTGCGCCTGCCAGTATATTCTGGGTTGTGTGGTTCAATTCTTAAACTATAATATTCCCTAGGAAAAAGAAGGACAATTCTTGGCTGCAGGGTGGATACCGAAAGGTGGTTTTCCTAAATAATAAATTAGGTCAGTCTTTAAATAAGTCATCTCCTTCTCCCTGGATAAATATTTACTCCTTCCAAACTAATATTAGGTTTATGTGTCTCCCAACAACTTTGTTCTGTTCTGGTTTTCCTTAGGAGTTCTGGAGTCAGCCACGACACAAATCTACTAGATAGCTTCAGGGGTTCAAAAAAAGAATCATGAAAAGAACAACAACAACAAAAAAAGCTCCTTGGGCTTCTACTTTTCAATAGAACCAGCCTTTGTTAACTCCGCAGCTAGGCACAGTACACATTTTAAGGTAAGTTATTTCTCCAACAAAAATAACCACTAGAACAAGCTAAAACCAAGAATCTCAAAATGGAACTTATCCACTGGAAGGCAGGAGTCTGCAATTCCAAAAGCAACTGAAAATTTATTAGAAACTGAATATCAGAGAGGCCTTATCCTTCCAGAGCCCAGGTCTCTAAAAGTCTGATGTGTCAAAGGCGGAGAGGGAAGCATTATTCCCAGGGCACAAGGCACCGAAGTATATGACATTGTCACCTGTGACAGAGCCGAGAAAACAGGTGCCAAACTATTAGAAAAGGGGAAAAGGAATCAATTCAGAAGGAAAAATTAAAGGGAGGGCTATTCCACTGCAAACAGTGAATCTTAAAGATGCCGGATGGTAGACAGATCACCATTTTCAGAAGCTTTTCTGGTTTAAAACAGTTTTTGTTTCTAAGTGTTGTTCCCTAGTGATTTTAGCATTTAAAAGTGTTTCATCCAGAATGAAGAACATTTTCAAGGTTTTCAGTGATCAAGTTTTGGGAATAAAATATCATTTTGTGTCCATCAAAAATCTCTTGACTTCATTTTAAGCTTTTAAAATGACCTAAAGGTAAATTAAGGAAAAATTCCATTTCACCTACCTCTAGTTTTCTCGCATACAAAGCAAATCAAAGCCCAGAGAGAGCAGCTTGAATCCTTTTAATGACAGCACATGTGGGAGGAGGAGAATCGCTATTTAACCACAAGGGAAATCCTTGGAGAAGACCAAGTAGGTATGAAACTGTCCATGAAAAACTAAAGCTGGAAAGAATGGGATTTCTAAGGACAGGAGAAGGGTACAGCAGGGCAACCTTCTCATCGCAGTAGTTGGGACAAGCAGCAAAGGCACTTCAAAACAGAGCATAATTCACTCATGAAGGAGACTATTTGACAGGTAGCAGGGACAGGGTATCTGGAGCCAGTTCCACCTCAGCCACGCAGTAACATAGCTTCTGAAAATTAAGACCTTGGCACTACAGTGAACCCTATGCGGTCCCACGCTTCTACTGGCAGGCAAGTTTTTGTCCTCACTGAGCTCAGTAAGGCACTGACACCTGTGTGCTGCCAGTGCCTAAGCAAGTGCCCTTATTTTCAATATGCTGGCACCAGCAATTTGAAAGTGCACCATCATATGATGAGTTAAAAGAACACAAAGGAACTTATCATCAGGCATTGCTGTAATTCACAGATCCCCCATCTACAGAAGAAAGGCTGAGAAACAGCAGAGGAATGGAAAGTTGATCTTTTACCCTTGAATTTTAGGACAAAACTGATAATTTTCTAATCTCTAGACATTCTTTCTTAATGTTGGCAACTGCAAGAGCAAATATGCCTTGTACCAGTAAGCCTGACATGCAACCAAAGCCAAGCAACAGCAGCGTAGGTCAGGTTAAATTCTCAGAGGCTTTCATGGTGAGAGTTTTGCATGTAGGGTTTCTTGCTCTGGACCAAGTACAAAGCTGTGCTTGTTTATCCTTTCTGCCATAGCCTGTGTGCTTAGCTAAAGCAGAACAATCAGCTTGAGGAAACATTCCCAAAAAATAATAATAAATGGGTTTCATTTTTTATTATTCAAAAAAGGGGAGAAAAACAAACATGAAATTTCAGTATACGCCCGAGAGATTTTTTTCCAAGAACACTTGTATTTGTTATTAGATCAGTAAGTAGGCTTTGCTGCCCACATCAAAGCTCTTTAATTTATCTGTCATCAATCTGAGGTAAGGTTGTAAGAAAATACCTTTTTTTTGCCCATCAGCTAAAAAGAGTAAGCAGGAAAAAAAATATCCTAGACATCAAACTAGTCAAATTATACATGTTTTTAGTCTCCAGCAGCTCCTTAAAAGTGATTCTGGAGAACAATGCAGACTGCTTTAAAATTACTTACAATTAGAAATATTTGCCATTTTCTTTCCTTCCAGGAAAGTCCCAGTGTTTTCTCCCAAACTCACTGAAGTCACTGAGCTTTTTTGCAGCAATTTCCGTGTGCTTTGGAAAAGGTCTCCAGCATTCAGATTTCTGCCAAGCAAAAGGCTCTGAACTAATCCCTACGCTCCTATGCTAGAATGGGTGGCAATGGTTCTCACTACGCTCAAAATATCTTACACAATGTTTAACACTGCAAATTTCCCCCATATTAAGATTTGCATGAAAACTAAAGGCAAAATACAGCCCTTAGTGAGTAGTGAAAAACAGAACAGTGTGCTAAAGTAATAAAGCAACATAATCTATGGCCAGAAAATGTGACAAATTGATTAATTTTATTTACTCTGTTTACATTACTTCTTATTCTTATACTTTTACCATGTAAAAAGAGGGAAATAATTATGCATTCATTAGAAATAATGGGACTTGTGCTATGTAGTCCAAGTAAGAGAAGACCTTAGATTCTTTTGACGCTATTCATAATTTGGGTTGTCAAGAGTGGATTACATGAAGAACTTTGCCTGGTAAACTGAATAGATAATATATAGCTCTATATCTCGAGCTCATGGTATACTGTGAAAGGACAAAGATAATACTGGGTTTCTATACCGTGGGTTGATTTAATTCTTTAAGAAAGAGAAGAATGAGAAATGACCTATCAAAAGTTGTTAACAGCTACTAGGGGCAAGGCTTTCTTAGAGAGATGATCAGGCAAGGAAAGAATAAGATTTAAAGGCTAAGAACTAAATCTAAACAAAGTTTGGATGGAAATGATGTGCAAGGCAAGTTTTCCACTGTAGCATCAGGGCGATTTCAAAAGGGATTTGGTGGATTTGCATTCAGATGAAATTTTTAAGATGGAATTTTGTGCATCGAACAGCAACTTGATGCAGAAATCTTTTAAAGAAATTGCATCCTGTGCCATGAAGACAACATAATTATCAGACAACAATTGGCATCACTAACTAATCTATTTTCCATGGTGCAATGCCTATAATTGTTTTGGCTTTGATCAAAGCCCAAGTTTTTGTATCTGGGGTGCCCATAAATGCTAATAATGCTATGTCCAAGCATGGATGTCCGGGAACTACATGTGAGAGACCTTCTTATTTCTTATGGACAGATCAAAAGCAGGAAGCTGCTAATTTATAGAAGAGTATGTTTCAAAATTCAGCTTCCTCACACCTTTTTTTCCCTCTTAATTAGGAATGCAATGGTGAAATTAAGCATCTGTAGATTGTGATTCTCAGAATTACTGGAATGTCTCTGCAATCTGAAAGGTTAGAGCAGCTTTCTTTCAAAACACCTGCAGTGTTATTACTGTTATTACTGGAAATAGTGCTTTTCTACAGCAATTCACACCCTAATCACTTCCCATCTGAGGAATGTCTAACTATCACTGTTATTCCTCAAAAGCTGTAATGAGATTGAGACACAGTGTGAAAACAAAACTTTTACAGATAGTTGGAATGTTTCCATTTTCTGTTTGTTTGTTTGGTGCCTTTTTTTCCCCCCCAAGAGAAAGCAAATAAGCAATCTTTGGAGGAAGGAGGCTTTACTCACCATCCTTACCTGATGAGTAAGGATCTCTCTATTTCAGGCATGCTGCACAGCCCTCCTAAAAGAAAACACGAACCTCAGCCCTTCCCACAAGTCTGCTCAGGTTGTATTTATAGAGTAAATGTACAGCTTCTCACCCTGAAGAAACACCAAAACCCTCTTTTGTTCATTATTGCAGAGTCTGGAAATAAACAATGGGGTGACAGCAGTAAGGGTGATAGCAGAATGCCTGAGTACATTTATTTTTTTTTTCAGTATGGTGCACTACATTAGATTTTGTCCACTTGTTGTATTTGTAATGTTCCAAAATTGTGCAAAAAGGTGCTGGAGCAACAATTGGGTTGTGATGTATCAAAATAGCTGAACTGGATAGGTTCAAATAAGCAGACCGAGTTGCAGTCATTGCAGTTTGAAGCAGGCTTCAGCCCCGAACAATCAGAAAATATATCATTGCACTTTGCATAAGTGATAGCAGAGGTTTTTGAGCTTTGTCTTATTTTTCACATGCAAGCATTTTTCTAGTGAAGTACAGATCCAGCATTTTAAGCCAACTGACAATAAGCTTGTTTTTACCTTTCACAGAACCTAGGCATAATGCTCCCCGCATCTCTGGGGATTTGTTGATGCAGGTGGAAAACTACTGCTGGGTGCATTTCAGGAGAAAATGTCCAAGAGCACACAGGCAGACTCTCAGAGCTGGGGAAGAGAACAGGCTCCAATACCACTGAGTTCCAGCATTCACTCCTATACCCGAACTGTTAGAGTCCAAAGCTCTTCTATAGGCCTGGTAGGAAAGATTTCCTTCATTTTTAAAGTGTAAATCTTGTGCATGTGGCTCATTTTTCTGGGTCAGTGAATAACAGGCATATTATGTTTTGAAACATAAAACTGCTCCATCTTTTACCATCTTATTCATAAACTTGCCCTCCTGTGCCCCACCCCGTGAAGAACAAAACAGAAGAAACCTGAAGGCTTGGAAAGAGGCAAAAAGATGTGCCACTACCACCAAAAGAATCTAGAGAAAATCATACTCTATGTAAATTTTCCACGTTTTTATTTCTTCACAAAGAAATGCATTTCTATCAGCTCTTCAGCAATTCCCTTCTACAAAAAGCAGAACATCTGTATTCCTTGAAATATCCTAATGTTAACAAAAGGATTATAGAGGTACAGAAGACAGCACGGGCAACTTAGAAGTACATGGTATTTTCAGACATTCCCCCATTTTATGGAGGATACCATTCTGCAGAGATGTCAATGATATTGACAGTGGAAAAGCATTTTAAATGCCTATGTATCTGATAGGGGAATGGCTCCTGAAACATCATCAATGTCTTTGCCAGAAAGACTTTAGCACTATTTATAAGTTTCAGTCCCAGGGTCGGGACTTCTGGCTTGCTGTTGGGTTTGCCAGCTTCAGTCACACTTGACAGGAAAAGCGCAGCCTCTCCGGTGACAAATGAAGCACAACAATTGTTAGAAGAACAGCAGGTGTGCTAACAACATTACAGGAGTTTTGACAAAGTTGGGCCGCTAACGGGGATTTGGTGATACACACGGCTTGGTGATAGTGATACACACAGCACCATGAGAAGAGCTGCTTCTGAGAGAGCACACGCCTGGCGTGTATAAAGCAATACAATAGCAGTAATTAGGCCTGAAACTTGATAACATTTAGGCTGAAATTCGTAACAAAATTTCATAATTACAACAAAGTCAAACAAACAGGTGATGGGTCTGTTAGTATAATTCAAGTTTCTTACCATCAGTACAAAGGTAAAATACTTTCCTGTTAAGACCACCCTTACGCACATCCACATCCACCCTCCTGGGTGAGCATGTTTTCATTTCACCTTATTTCAGCTGTCTCCAGATGTGAAGGATCTCATCTTCTCTACTTGCCTAGATGTCTCCACAGCAGATGGCAAGGGAGGGAGGGCAATTCTGGTGGGTGATCCTTCCCAGCAAAAGATGGATGGGACAAACAACTCTCTGAGATGCCCATCTTTCTGCCCAGGGTAGTGAGGTGGTCTAAAAGTTTGGTGGGACCAAATGCCTAATATCCAAATTAGCTGAAGCCAAGAAAGACAAATCTCATGTTACTTTAGATGGTTTCAGAGACACCAAACAACTTCAGCAGGAAGTTTGGCTTGTGGATAGAGAGGGTAATTAATGCCTGACTCTCACCCTTTCTGGGAATCCCAATTTTCCCTCTGATCAGATATTCATGTGGCAGGCCTTTATTCGGCTGCATAGAATCACAGAATGGTTTGGGCTGGAAGGGACCTTCAAAGATCACCTAGCCCACCCTCCAACCTGTGATGGGCAGAGACATCTTTCATTAGATAGGTTGCTCAAAGCCCCATCCAATCTGACCTTGAACACATCCACAACTTCTCTGGGCAATCTGCTCCCGTGTCTCACCACCCTCATCATAAAAAATTTCTTCTTAATATGCAATCTAAATCTGCCCTCTTTCAGTTTAAAACTGTTGCACAGTTAAGTCCTGGGGAAACTAAGTGAACACAGATTGGTCTCAGTGTTTCCCTTACTTATCAGCACTTCCTCCAAACAAATTTTCCAAAAACACACATCCCAGTTTTAGTCTGATGACATTAAGTGATCTTAAAGTCTAGGTGTTTGCAGAACAATACCTACAGTAAAAACCAGTGAGACTGTTGCACAAGAAAAGCTTCTCACCTTCTGAAATATTTCAGAATAAACCTGCTAGAGACACTTTCAGTAATACCCTTTTTTGCTTTGAAGTCTTTTTTGATTTGACCTTTGGAACAAATATTTCACAGGATTATTTGTAGCTAAGGAACACAATGGAGAACTTGGAATATTCTCTTTTTCTGCTGATAATTTTTTACCGTACATACATTTTTATTCTGCATTGTTCCTTTCCTTCTAGATTCTTCCATGTCTACCATTTGGCTGTTATCATGCAGTAACATTTTTTTCAGTAGAGGCATTTTTGAGGGTGGTTATTTCTGCAAATGGCACCTCCAAACATTTTGCTTTGTCTTAACTAAATACTCACCTTTTTTCAAAGTTTCCCTGAGACTCGTGGGAGAAGTAGAGTAATTATAATCCATTTAGTGTTGGAACTAATCAGGTCCTTATGGATGGTAGATACAGATTTCTTTGTAACTGAAACTGCAGTTTTTGCATAACCTATTTTTTACTCCATTTAAAGAGATTTTGAAATCAGATCACTAATAACCCAAAAATCCATGGGAAAAAAATAAATCAAGCTTTTCCATGTAAGATAGCTGCTTTGAAAATCCCTGAAATGAACCAAAACACTGAACTCCCATTCAGCAATAAGGGGAAGCAAATCACAACAAAGACCTCTTTTAAAAGTACCAGTTCAAACCTCAAAATCCCTGTGAGATAAATCATGCTGTTCCCATTTAGTAGACTATGACTTTGATGCACAGAAAGGGTTATGCAACTTGCTCAAGATCCCATTGAAGACCCTAGTGGAGATCTGCTGACTCCCCACAACTGTGTTTTCAGATTCAGCACCATCCTCTTTCCCAAAACAGTTGAAGGCCTTTCAGCAGTTCAACAAGACACTAGACCAAACAAGAAAAGAAAAAAAAGAAGGAGAAGGGAACATGACTCCAGCATAGATGGGATATTTAACAGTGTTCTTGATGAACAGGAAGGACGCAGTAAGCATAACTTCATTCACCGATGCCTTTAAAGGCCTGACTTGGGGAGGATATAGCTTGCCTTTGGACTTGCTGCAGGAAGAATTAATGTGCTTGTGAAGCAAAATTAGTCTGTCATGATATAGAAAACTGTCCATCAAAAAAAGAAATCAAGGGCTGGATGTAAATTACCATTACTGAACTGCTGTCTCCTCCCAGGGCTCATTTCAAGGCCCACTTATAAGCACTAACAGTTTATTTTTATGGAATTAGAGGTCAGAACTGCATTTTCCTTTTGCCCTATTTTCTAATTTATCTTAACATTGGTCTTATCTTAAGCAGCCTTCTAATAATCAAATTTTGCCTATTTTTCTCCAACTGTCTCTCCCATAGCTGACCTCTACTGCACTAACTGAAAAGCCATTAGTTTGTCGATCTTGCAGACACAATTTTTTGTCCACAGCAGCTGGTAAGAAGCACTCTTCTTCTGAAAATATGCAAGCAGAAAATAAACTCAAGAATGCTGATGCAAAAAATAACTTGTTTTGACAAGTTCAAGTATTTTGTGTGTATATATCTGCAAGGTGTTGGTAGCAAGCTAATTTCTACTTCATCCTAAATATTGTAGAAGAATAACCAAAACAAAACACAAAACCCCCAAATGCCACTGCTTGCAAAGTCAGAAAACAAAACCAAAACACACTGGTAGAAGAAAAATATTTACTTCCCAGCATTTAAAATTATTATGGGCATTGGAGAGCATTTAGGAAAATGCCTTTTAAAAAACCATTGAAGTGTTGTTTTAACAACTTGAGACAAGAGACAGAGCCAGTGCTACTGATCCATGAAGTCTGTCTCTGTTCTTCCCTCTCCTAGGGGGCTGAATTAAGGACTACCCTTGCAGCCTGATCTCTTTGTCAACCATCATCCCTCTCTGTGCCAGCAGAGTTCAAAGCACAGCTTCAGAAGTAAAGCACCTCTCCTGGAAATGTAAAACCAGGACCAAAAGTTTGAGCTGGCTAAAACATAATCCCACATCATGATGAAAAGACTGGATTTCCATGTTCTTGGCTGCTTTCAGTACCATGAAAATACTGGTTATTTTGGCTGCCAGCTTCTGGACTCTCTGGATGCGTGCAGAAAAAGACCCAGCTCTGCTTTTTGTCATGGCTACCCATTCAGTGATGTTCACTGTCTATTATGCAGAGGTTTCTTGATAAAGAGCAGAGCGATGCAAAACAGACAGCTGTCCCAGCATACAAACTGCTGACTTGCTAAGTGTGAAGTCACACTTTCTCTTGTCAAAACAGCAAAACTGTTCCCCTGGCCAGTTTCTCCTTGTACCCATCCTGGTGTAAAGCAAAACAACTGATGTTTACAAAATGCCCTCTGCTTCGTTACAGAGAAACAGATGTGACTCTACTCGTATACATTTTAAGAGTTCTTAAGCTCCCAGTCATCTTTTCAATAGACCTTCTTAGTCCAAGGACTGAACATTTGATGGTGTTATCGATAGCTGTAAACATTTTAACCTCAATTATTTCTTCTTGATGAGAATGTGTCAGTAAAGCAGGCTGAGTCCTCTGAGGTGCAAAATCATCTTGAAACTCCAGTTGGAGACATTTGAACCAACTTCTGTAGCGCCAGCTTTCCTCTCCAAGTAGTATGACTGTACCAAAGCACTACGTGCCTGGCCCAGAGGAGCTAACAAGCCTTGCCGAGCAGCTCAGAGACACTTGTCTGAGTAATGCTGCCCTGGGCCCTGCCCCATACCAACACACCAGCCTGCCCCAGTGCCAACACAAAGCTCCTCACTGGGCGGCATAAATGCACCTTTGATTTCCCTGCACAAATCCCCAGGGATCGCCCTTACAACAGGGAGAGACGCAGAGGGACATCACGTATGAAAGCCAGTGAAGGTTAAGGCCATGGGAGGTGATCCCGTACATCATACAGAGGGCGTCATATTGACCAAAGGAAGGTCTGACTTGCAAAAAAAGGTCTTATTTTAGAAAGCCAGGGGAGAAGTCACGGCTCAAAGAGAGTTCTCCTGATGACTTCAAGCAGGATAAACATTGCTCTGGAACATGAGCTGCCTACGCTGCTGTGGCACCTACAGGTTACTTTTCTTGGAGCTTTGGAAAACTCCTAAGAATGTTGTGCTCCCTTCCTAAGAATTAAAAAGCAGCTTTTTCACTTTCGTTAAGTTCTCAGTAAAAATGGATTCAGATGGCAAAAATACAGCAGAAGGATAACAACTTGAAGTAGCTTTACATCTGCTTTACTTGAATATCTAAAGCCTAAATCTGGCTTGTTTAACTTGCTTTTCAATCCTGAATAATGAATCTTCTGGTAATTTGATCTGTGCTGATGTGGCAAATCACACCTATTATATACATGTTTCTTTGAAAAAAGGTGTTTTGATAGGGTTATATTTTTTGCAATTTACTTCCTCATCCAAAGTTACTCGGGAAACACTGCTGCATTAACTGTCAGTAATGAGAATCATGGTTTACCACCCATTTGGTCACATTTAAACTGAAATAGCTCCCCTCCCCAAATTAAACATAGTCATGCAATCTGCATCTGCATTTAGTGAACATTCTTACTGGCTTTTTTTTTTTTTTGGCCTAAGGACAATAAATTAGAGCAGGGTGCAGGGTCTCAAACTCCTACCAGCTGTGCCCCATCCACAAACAGAAAACTGTAATGTGAACTTGGCTGTGTTTGAGCAGACAAACCTGCTAAGAGACAGCACAGCTAAGAGTAATGGCCCGCCTCTGCAGGGCTCTCTGAAGGTGTTTAGCTATACCAACATATATCTGGGACAACTGGACAACTGGGACAACCCTGCTTCATGCAGAATGTGTATCGTATAAACACGCTTTTTACAGCTGAGAGCTTTAAGGACTGACATTGGTGTAACCAATTGCATAGGAAGTCACACTTAAAAAAAAAAAAAAAAAGATAACCTCTCTCTTTTTCTCGGCTTTGCTGCTTCTTTGAATTACACTTGGGTAAAAAAGATGAACAGACTAAGCTTTCTAAATACACTCCTTATAGTTTCCCACTGTGCATACCAGCTAAGCATACCAGCTTAGCGCTCCCACTAAATATGTACAGGTGTGTAGCACAGTAAGAAAAGTCACAGGGGACACTGACTGGGGACCCTTCCTTTGCAGATGATATTTTCATATTGTGTATGACCTACGTGGAATGAACTGCTGTGGAATCTAACTGGAACTAATGAGTTACAAAAGCAGGTCAGAAAAGAGTTAGACATGGATGAAGAGACATCCCACAGAAGTGTTGGGACATGTGGATGCATATTCAGTAACTGGAAAAGTAAGAACTCTGCTCCCAAACCATCAGTAATCTGGTTTGCATGTAGTTTAAAAACTGCTTGACTAGCTGGGGCAGCACACCCTTGGTGTTGACCACTTGTGTAGATGTGGTAGTATTTCTAAACCTTCTTCCAATGAGAAAGAGTAAAGGACAAGTATTGTATTTTTCTTGCTTAAAACTTTTTGGTAAGGTGCAGCACCATCAACTCAGACACGCTTTCTGTAAATGTAGATAGTGGTTAAAAAACAAAACAAAAAAACAAACCCAAAAACCCTTCTAGAAGTTGCTGAAGGAATGTTATTATGACTAAGAGGCTGGATTCTCTGCACAAAACAGCTATTTCTAGTGATAAAGCATAAAGGTTAAACAACTAAGGACAAGGCTGCCAGATGTAAAATGGAAAGTTTCCAATTTAGGAGCAGAAGAGGAAGAACATGAATTAATATGCAAGGACCAAATTAGCAATATAAAAATCCTCCAAGCCAAACCAAATGCCATTGAAAATAAACTCAGGAACTCTCCTCCTTCTCTTCTGCTCTCTGCATTCCAAGGAGGATTGAATTTAGAATAACCATGGGGAATTTTAGAAAAATCTTACACTAAAATGCTGAACAAAGGCTTTAAATGGCAGAGACGCTATGTGCTTAAGAGACACTATTTCTGTCTTTAACGTGCTAGATTGTTCTTCAGTACTCCTGTCTGAAAAAGGAATAAATGTTTTGGACTTAAGTTTTCTCATGAGTTTTAGCTTTAGTGAGATTAGCAATGATTCTTTAACAGCATTGAAACTGGAGGAACAACTGATCATTTCTACTTGGCTAATTAATTGGAAAAAAACCCCACAACCCAACCCAACAAAAAAGACACAAACACATAAAAAAAACAACACGTCAACAACTAGACACTTGGCAAATACACAAAATCCACTGGTTTTTGTGTATGGTTGATTGACTTTTCATCCTAGACCACATTTCAGAGCTAGCTGTGTTAGCTCTACATAAAGTGATACACTGTCAGCCTGGAGACCCTATGCCACCGTAACTGTTGGCAGAAGGGTTTTACAGGTATTACACACATTTTTCTGGCATGAGCTGTCAGATGGTCCACTGCAGGAAGAAAAGCTACTTCACTACGAATGGTATGGACTTTAAATTGGAATTCTGGAAAACAGATGCGCCAGATTATACACCAGCAGCACTAGACTGATGGTTAGTTAGCTCAGCTGTGGTACAGCTTGTCTCTTGAACACGCATTGTGGTAAGCTCCCACAGGATCTGACAGAAGTAGGAGCTCCCACACACAACCATGATCCCATTGCAAAAAGCAGACAGACACAGGGAACTGTGATGAAAATAAATGAGAGACAGACACATGTAAGAAAAACCCTACAGGAGACAGTACATTTAATCTGGAACAATCAGGAAGATTAGAGTATTAAATGCTTGAATCAGATGAACAGAACTTGGAACTTTCAAGATAGCAAACAGTGGCTGCACCTCTTATATGGCTACATGACATCTCTGCATGTGCCTCTGCTCCCACAGGCAGAGAGGACAGGCACTAAAATTCCAGCGTAGAAATTGGTAACCAAAAGTAAATCAGTGATACTCAATATCAGCAGAATAATTTCACCATTGATCCCTCTGAATTAACCCCTGATCACCCTGCCATGTCCCTTGCAGGCTTTAACATCTGATCCTACTGGACATAAAACATAATCCCAACAACCATATGTGATATTTTCGAGACACCTGACAGTAAAGCCCCACTTTTACACTTGTAAAAGCCATGATTATGTCAAACACAAAACTGCCCTCTGCATTCTAAGAGATATAACTCGCAAAGTGGTTTTAGTTCACCCAATATTTAGATACATCCAGACAAACAGAAGAAAGCAGAATTAGGAACCTCCTACCTTGTTTCAACACTCCTTCCCAAAAGCTGCATCTGAGGTTAAAGAGCAAATAACATCCCAAAATAGCAAGATTCATCACATTATGTGGGCAGCCAAAAAAACTCCATAGAAATACAAATGTAACCAGTTATTCAAAGAGAAAAATTATTTACTGATAAGAACTCATCTCTTACATTGTTTCTCAGCACTGAGATAAATGCTATAAATACATTTCACAAGTATGAACAATATGCTAATGGATAATGCTGAAGGCAGAATGTGGCAGGAAATGAAACAGTGGTTACTGGGATATCCCCTTCACCCGACAAGTGAAGATATTTGTATCTTTGATTCCAAAGCGTCGTTCTTAAGTAAATAAATAAATATATTGATCTGGACAGGCTACTTTTCTACAGTCCAAAAATCATATGAAGCATTAACAGGAATCAAAATCTATTCCCTCTGAGTTTACTAATGAGATTGTATGATATTACTATGTATAATATTGCTAATGAGACTAGCTGTATAAGCTAGCCATCTAGTTTAGTTTAGCTTCACCTGTATCATCACTGGAGAGAGGCAAGGATCTCCTGAAGCAAACCAACCTAAGGTAAGTGTCTCAAATAAACTGGAAAGATTTCCTCCTCCCCATGGAAATTTTCAGCACTCTTCAGTGATTGTGGCACAAGTGTATATGACTTGGTCAGACTGGACATATACCTTTCAGCTAAAAGCAGTGTGAAATCTCACCTCATGTCACAGAAAGAACCTGACAAACTCCTTCAGGAAATATCCTTGTCAGGTCAGAGAGAACCTAATTAGCACTTGAGAGGGCTTCCTGCCAGCCAGCTACAATGAGCTGCAGCTCACCACTGTTTACAGGGAAGACAACTAATGGCATATTCAGAAGAGTTAAGATGCAAATCAACTTGTCTATCAATAGACAGGCACCACTATCCAAGGATCTTTGATAAAATATGAACATATGATAGTGAAGGAAGATCAAAACGCTCTCAAGTGTGCAGATAAAAACAAGGTATATCTTTATTCTGGTAAACTGTATAAAATCAAGCTTCAGCTTGACAGTGTTGCAGGTGTACAGCAAAGAGGGAAGTATGGCAAGGGGAAGGTGACAATGAGAACATGGGAATTCTAAAAAAGGAGAAAAAATACAGAAAGCATCTGAACCCACAAATATAAGTGTGGGCCCCCACAAAAAATAATGCAGTACAACTGCAAGATTAGACTTGGGTGGATTTGATTTGATTTTTCTTAATCTAGTTTTGCCAAAAATATATTACATCTCTCTAATGCACTTTTGAACTTATTGAACTGCATTTTTAAGGGTTTGGCTACTAAATCTGCCTGCTAAAATTTGTCCACTGGCATCTCTTCTGAGGCATCTTACTCCATGTCTGGATTTTGAGAGCTCCTGAACATGCTCACAATTGTATTTAGGTGGCTGCTGTTTGGCACCTCGTGTGTTAGCCTCAGTATTTTGGGAGATTTCACAACAACTTGTTAGCGAACAAATTCAGCTAACATAGCCAAAACAGGCCTATTCAGGTTGTTACTGGAAGGCAGGAAGGTAAACAGACAAGGGGTAAGCATCCATGTATATGACTGTGCAACCTAGAAAAAGCCTGTCAAGCATAAGATAACATACAAAGGTAAAGAGCTATTGTTGCAAATGCTGTCTCTTCATAATGGACTTCTCCAAAAAGTCAAAATTAAAACCTCCATCAAAGCTACAGAAATACCAAATATTCTATAACAGTGTTCACACCCTCAGTGTTAATATAAGAGCAGCACAGATATATCAGAACTGAGTGCAGTTGTCAGTCAAACATTTAAAGTCTTCCTTGAAGTAGGTCAGTATTTCCAGGCAACCAGAACATGAAAACAAAACAAGTGACCTCCATGCCTATTATAACAAATCTCCAGCAGAGTCTGGGTTTATGAAATGACTGGGCATGATGCAAATGTTGGCTGCTGCACTGGAGAGACTGGCCTATTTGTCGTTCTAGAGAAACTGCGATCAGACAAGAATAAAACTGTAATAAAATAGCAGAGGAGATGGCAGATGTTTCTCACTCCGAAAGCGCGTACCGTGCCCCTGAAAACATATGCCTTGCCAGTTCAGGACTGTCCTTTGAGCACACAACATGGCCTTAAGGATGTAGGCTGACCACGGTAGAGATCTTCACCTGCACCACTCTCGAAACAGAATATAACATTGCTCCTGTTGGAGCAAAGAAGTAGGTGGCAGTTTGCCAGTTCATAAAGGTTAGAAATCCTCCGCAGTCCACAGGACAGAACACCCTATTATCTGGGTAGCCAGCAGCTTTCTGTGGACAGGCTGTCTAGCTGAATCCTGGAAATAGTAAAAGAGATAAAGTTGTTTGTCTCAGCTTACATCTTGCACACACTGACAGCTCTTAGTCTGAACTCTCCTCGTTGCCACTTCCCAGGCACGTGGCAAGAATTAAACCAATTCATTCAGAAACATGTAGGTCATCTTCCTCAAACTAAATCTAAGGCTTGCTTTATCAGTCTTTCAGAATCAGAAATACATTTGTACATGTACATTTCCCCAGCTGAGCTCAATATTAAGGCCACTCAAGCTCCTGGAAGAGGATGTCACTGTTGTGTCCTCTGCACCTCCCCTCCACACCACCACAAGCACCTACCTAGCCAAAACTCGACTAGCGTCTTTCACGCATTTGCACTGTGGTTGCATTTTGGAAGTGGGTCAACTTTTGCACTTGACATACATCAGAGGAAGCTACTGACCATACCTATGTAAAATGATCAGTAAGAGGTCAGTGTCCTGGCTTTTAGCATCGAGTCAGCTCCTCACTTGATGATGCCATTCACTGAAAATATGCTATCCCTGGCCCAGCATGTGGAGATTCCCACTGTCTTGCTTCCACATCCTGGTGAGACAATGCCAGGCAGAGAGTATTGCTGCAGGGTTTGGATTGTGTTTCTGCTGTGGTTCTCTTCTGAGTACAATGACTGGCCACTAACATAGTTGCATTAGTGCCAACTACCAAGAGAAAACACTGAGGCTGAAGGTAAGCCCTGGAAACTGGTTCACCTCTCCAACTACGCAAAGTGAAACAAACTGTTCTGCTTTTAATGAATTTAATTACTCTCAATATATGTGGTTGCTAAAACCAAGACTGCCCAGCGTAAATCCTGAAAACTGGGCATAACCCTGAAGTCGTGCATTTGACTTGCCAGCTGCATTGCCCTTACTGTGTATATATACAAAAGGTCCACATAGCCAAAAGGCCTCGTGCTGCAGGGGGAGAAGAGTGACACCTCTTAGACCTCTGCAAATGCTGAGCATCCTGGATTATATGGTGTGGGAATATTTGGCACTCGGATTTCTCCTGCTGCTGCTTCAAGATAGACAGCCTGCCCATCCATAAGAGTTGTGTAAGTCTGGATAAGATGTCTGAGCAAGTCCTGACCAGTGGCAGGGAGCCTCTCTTTCTCTATTTTCATCTTCCTTATCAGCCAATATCAGTCAGAAGGAAGAAGGAAAAATCACGAGTCATTTAAGTCTTCTTTACTCCCTGGAGTCCTCCAACACTACCAAAGTAAAATTAAGGCCTCCCAGCCAGAGCTTGAGACAACTAAGTACTCTAGTAAGTACTTCTGTAGGACTGATCTGCTAGCAGGAGGAATGCCCTGACTAAGCGATGCCATGCTAATTAATAAGCAGTTCCATAAAACATTGATCTACAGCATGGTTGACAGGGTTTTCAATCCTGGTTTTCAGTTCTGATGACACGTGGAAGGTGGGATATGGAATCACAGTGTTGGGCAGAGTTAAACAATACATGCTATTCTTTCCTTTTGTATAGTTTCTTTGGAAATGTATTCTGACAGAATCAAGTAGATATGTTATTTTCCTTTTGGCCACCTCTAGCAACAACCATGGTCTCAACATAGTACTGACACGTGAGAGCAAGTAGATTGATGCGCAAGGAAGACACCTATACTTCTGGGCTGTTGCCTGCTTAACACAAGCTACAGTGTCTCTCCAGAGTGCAGCATGTATCTGTGAAAATTAATCTGGAGATATCCCTGGGTCTTTCAGTGGAGATTAACTGTATCTTCTTTGGCAGATAGCCAGAGGCATGTGAAACAGCCTACAACTGCTCTCATGACATCTTCTACAAGTGAAAGAGCTTAGTAATAAGAGGGAAGCATTTTTGTTTTCCAGCAGTAAAGCTCAGGCACTTAGAAAATTTTCCCTACACTGAGTAATAAATACACTGCATACCTATAGTTGGACAGACTATAGTTGGGTTCTCCAGTGCATTGCAGCTGGCCAAATCTCAGAAGATTAGCACAGACATCCCTTGCTACTTGGGTCAACTCTACCACCAAATGAAATTACTCTCAATCAGTCTAACACAAGAGCTACTACTGCGTCTTGCAATGAGTTCACTCACTGTCCACCTGGCCCAAACTGAAGGACACAGACACAGTAATATGGACAGAGCTGCACGTCTCTGAAACTCATGGAGGGAACATTGACTTCACCAATAGATTCAGACCACTACTTTCTGCTTTCAACTTTCGGTGCACCAAGCTCACTCAAAGAGGAACTGAGTAATTCCAGGTAGTCTCCTTTTGAATCACATCTAGTGACATTTGTGTTCTGGAAGAGATGAGACAAGCTTGTATCTCCTGGTGAGAAACGTCTTACCCTGACAGCACATTTTGGGACATGAAGATGCAGTGGGAGATAATCACCAGATAAACCCAAATGCCCAGAGACTGGTGTTGCCAGCATAATAAGGCACCTAAGAAGTGAAGGGGTTGCAGGGCAAGTCATCATGTGGCTATTTTATAGGCCATGAATGGGATCTGCCGTGCCCCGGGAAGATTTTGTAGCAACACTACCTTTTTTCTCCAAGGCTGGGATTGCATTTACTGGTGGGTTAATGGAGGGGAGGAATAAAGGAGCGTATTTTGGAAATTGTATGAAATACATTGCCTACATCAAACTCTCTTCTCTCCTCCTCTTGAGCTTTGCAGAAAGAAATTAACATTTAACATAAAACAGCCTGCTTTGATAGCTGCCTGAATACCCCATTAAACATTTTCCACACCTCAGGGGAGACAAATATCCGGTCATAAATTCCAATTTGTCATGGATTTTCTAAGTCACAGGTTGACAGAAGCAGCAGTTATAACTCTTTGATCAGTACACAGAGAATATTACACTCTCTAGCAATACTCTTCATTGGACGCAGAATTAGAGAATAGATTTAAAAAGCAAAGCCCTTTGGTTTTGAATATAAGGCTTCTACAAAAATGTTAGCAGAGATTATTTCATCAACACAGCACCAAATCAGTAACAAAAAGTAATTCCCTGCTGGATGAATGCCATTATTTGTTGTAATTGTAGTTATCACTACTCATCTTCTATTTACATACCATGTAAATGTATACCATACTTTGTAACAGCACACCGAAAACAAAGCCCCTGCTTAGAAGAGTTTTAACGCTTCTGCTCCAGTGACAAATTAAGTTCTATCAAATATTTAAGAGCAGCAGCAACGTGTGCATCCTGTAATTATTGGGAGCAAGCATTTACTTGTCTAATCCACAACTTCAGCCAGAGCTGTTGAGCACTGGAGGACACTTGCTGCAAAGAAAAAAAACACCTTTGTATCCTCCAAATCCAAGATAATAACACAGAAAAGTAACTAGCCAAGCAAGATTTCACCATTATGATTGCGAATTTTGCGAAATCTCCAGTCTTCAACCTCCGACCCTGGGTGGTGGAAGTGAGGAACAAAGAGAAAAGAATAAGATGATCAAAGCGTTGCAAAGGTTATGCACACAAACCAATTTTCTACAGGCTGGGCTCTAATGCATTTGTAACTTCCCTTCGTTTAAACCAACTAACAAAGAGTTCTGGCTGTGATCCAGCATTCCTAACTTAAGCACCTGCACTTAATCTAAATTCTAGGTGACCTGTGAAACTGTCCTCCTAAACTAAGTGCCTAATTTCCTCTGTATTGCCAAACAAGAGAGGTGCCCTTAAAGGCCTCCAGAGAGGCCTCCTATTAACTTCACTTTGCTAAGAAACCTTCCCTCTTTACCTGTCAAGCCCTGAGTGCTCTTACAGGCAGACCTACAAACTCCATCACAGAGCAACACAAGCCTGCAGCTCCCCAGCATCTTTCATTCCTCAACATATGCTGGCAATTCAAACTCAACAGCTCCCTTCAATTTATTCCAAGAATCAGGTCTTTCCCCTTTCCACCATCTGACTCTAGAAAACAGAGACTCTCCAAAATATCCAGAATTTTTAAATGGAAGATGTCTACTTTCTGCAAAAATAAGCTTTTTACTTTAGGTTGCGTCATCCTTTGCTGTTCTATCCTCTGAGAAGTGTTGCCAACTATGAGCCACTGAGTCATTGATTCAGCAGTGGCTGTATGAGAATGGGTCATCCAAGTCCACACCACTGGGCAGGCAGGAGGAGAAGGCCCAGCCTGAGCACCAGCTGTCAAGCAGTCAGCATAGCAGGAGAACGGGTATTTTCCCGCACGTCGGGTTACTGACATGATCTGCCTTGCGTAGGCTGCTCCAGAGGACCTCGCTGTGGCCACTGCTTGCATGCTGTTGAACCTCCTCCTGACAAGCAGCAGTACCCTCTGCCTGCCCCTGCCTTCTCTCTGTCCTGCAGATCTCGCAGCATTAATTGCTGCTTGTATCTAACAAAGGAAGGATCCTCCAGCATCCAGGAAAGCAGCACGTGGAGGATACATGATAGAACACACAGGGTCTGACTTGAACCTTTCCTTGGTCACTACACAGTACATAACGTGCAATTAGGTCCTTTTCTATGCTGCTGTGAAGCAAAAGTCCCTTTCTCAAGTTGCTGACTGCTGTAATTCTCGGTCATTTGCTGTAGTCTGTGTTTGAAAACTGTAGTTCACATTTGAGGTGGCTTTCTTGCAGCTGTGTGGGAGGCTGGCAGGAAAGGGAACCCATCTCTGTACAGAGGACTGCCCCAGCACTTGGATACATGCCATCTTGCAGAAGGCCTCTTTCAGAGCTACGAAGTCCTACAAAGCTACCAAGCCAGCCAGAGAAGAGGTGCTGCTCTCCAACAGCTGCAGCTAGATGTTCATGAACCTTCCCTACCTACACAAGCATCTCTATCGAGGACAGCATTTGCATCACAGTCTGCCTGCACGACACCAGAGGGAAGTGGCAAAGCGGGGGAGAGAGAGAGAGAGTGAGTGTCTGGTTTGGTCAAAGGTGGTAAAACTGACAAAGTGATCAGCGTAAGACGGATGTGGGGAGAAAAGCTGTCATTTATTACTTCCTTATATGATGTCTATACTTCAACATTTTTCCAGAGGCAAAGAGTCTAAGGAAACAAAGTAAAAGTCACGACCAATCACTTGTGTTTCTCCTGGCACGACACCTTTCTGAGAAAACAGCTTCTCTAAATTCACGCCCAGCAACTTTCATGACCTTGATACAAATCTCCCAATCTCAGTTCCTTGTCATTCAAGTTAGTGAGAACAATAGTTTTTATCTCCAAAAATAGCAAGGTTCTAGTCCCATCTTGTTCACTGGGGCTGGGGCACGTTCAAAAAGGTGACTTGGTGAAGTTTAAAAAAAGACTAAAAAAGACCAAAAAAAATTGAGCAGATTAAAAACATATAAGCAAATTATTTTAACTTCCTGATTTGTTTTTTTAACTGTGGGAGTGCTGGAAGGTGCAAATAGGTGAGCTCCTAGTGGGGACTAGGATTCTGCAGAGGCCTGTAAGGAGGCATCATTCAGTTCTGCTCCCAGCCAGAAAGTGCCTCCCAGCTCCTGTGCCTCAACAGGTGATGGAGTTCCTAAACTTCCACATTCACTGGTCCACAGGGATTAGTCTGACAAGTGCTAATTTGATGCTGATACAAAGGCACACTACTCCCAAATTAACCTGTGTGCATGTCACTCAACAGTAATCCAAACTCTGCAGTTGAAAGGAACAATTCTGACTTTTATTCGGGCACAGTGTAAACAGTTCAAAGGGCAGGGCAGGGCACTGCTGGGACTCCCAGAAGAGCATAAGTGACATTAACACCAAAGGTACACTTTTTCTCATAGTCATGTCTATATTTTTGGCAGCAGAGAAGGATATGGAAAATTGCAGGGGAGAGAAGCATTCCAGAAATAATATCCCAGTACCAGTATTTGTTAATATTTTGAACAGCTTCTGCACCAGGTACTTCTTTTTTCTTCTAAATGTAGGACTATTAGCACTATTTTACTTAACTGCAAGAACAGTCCTTTACTAGCCTTCCTCCCACCCATCTCCCTCAATGACAGAAGTACTCAGAGTTAAGGACAACTACAGGCAAGCAAGGTGCTAGGCACAGCCTTAGGTTAGTGATGCCTGGGTGTGGTTTGGGCAGACTATTTTTGGCTTAGTTTACAGAAATAAGGCCATTTTACTTGTGTTCCCACGCATGCACATTTACTGGTGGGGGAATATCCCAGGGTGAGATTTCTTACGTGATGTGAGTTTGTGAAAAAACATGCTGATGTTGCTGATGTTGAAAATGCAGCCTATTCTGAGTTCCTCTTAGCATTTTATTTTTTCTACACATGCCTTTCTTGCAATAGGAGAGCTGCTCTCTGCCTCAGTACTTACGTCAGCCTGGAGGACCCCTCCCAGACAGCCTGTGGAATCAGAGTGTAAGCTTCTTGGCACGTGTTTCGTTTCTGTTAGACTTAGAAGCATCGGAAAGAGAACTCAACTCTGCTTTCTCGGAAAATATGTACTGCCCTCAGTCCCCAGAAAACCTTAGCCTTAGCTACTGCAAGATGACGATCTGGTACTGAGAGAAAAGCAAAACAAAAATTCTCTAAAGCTGGATTATGAGCACTTAAATGTTGGTGCAAAAGTAATTTCAGTCTGATTTATGGATACGAAGGCTGTGCTCTAAATGTATAGCCCAGATCATTTTAAAAAAAAAAAATCTTAACAAATGACCTAACGCTCCATCCATGAGCATCGGGAAATAGTGAAGGGACAGGGAATGATGACACTTCAGATAAATAAAAAGCATTCACTTAAAAGTAAATATTCAGTGGGAAGACTGCCTCATTCTTTAGAAAAGCAAACATAGCTCAGGCTCACTAATTCGTATGTTATAAAAGCTCACAGTCCTAACTCTAATGCAGACGCCTATGGCCTCTATCCTTCCTTCGCCCAGTGAAGGATTAATAGCAGATTACTTGACTGAGGTCTCATATTGCTAAAACCAAATTAATACCTGAAACCATATACTGGTGTAATTGATGGCTCACATGGGGAAGTGCCCACATAAAGGCTTGCAAATCAAAAACTAGTTGTGATGGTTATATTCACTTTGCCACGCACTGCCCTTCCTGTAACAGATAAAAAAACCACTAAAACCCTTAGCATATAAAAAAATGCTGCTTGTTCATAAATCAGTGATTTACTGTGATCCGATATGAGTGTATTTTCTTTCACCTGAAGACACAGGACTGCAGGAATTTCCATCGTTCTGAGTAAAGCGATGGGAGACACCAGCTCTGGGAGCAACTGTGAGTTTCTTCGTGCTTGGAGTGGAAACCAAAGCCCTCCACAGTGGACCTGCTCGCCGCCCTGCTTCCACATCTCCGCTTGCCCCTGTCTCCACCGCCAGCTGCCACCACAGCCCTCCTTGTCCCAAGCACCCACCCTGCCTCACCTGCTGTACACCAGGCACTCCATGTGGTTGATCTCCTTGTCGGAGCGGTAGCGGCTGTAATCCTCCCATAGGTCCTTGATGGCGGTGACCGCCAAGATGAAGAGCACGGGAGCCAAGGCCAGCTCCGGCTGGAAGGCATTGACGGCTGGCACGAAGTTGAGGAGGGCGATGAACACGAAGTAGACGTTGGCCAGCCGGTGGAACTGCTCAAAGAGGTTCTTGGGCAGGAAGGAGAGCGCCGTGTACTTGGTGGTCTTGAGGCGGTTGCTGGCCAGGACCGTCCTCTTGGACTTCTCTGCCTCAGCCTCAGGTAACAGCAAGCTGGAGCGCACCAGCCGCGTCTTACTCTCCTTCTTCTTCCTCCGTCTCCTCTTCCTCTGCTTCTCCTTCCCCTCCGGCAGCACCTGGGGCGCTTCCTCTCCCCCAGCCGTGCCCCGGGACATCGCTGCCGCCCTCCCCGCCGCCCTCGCCGGGGCAGCTCCCACCGCCAGGCACGGCCCTAAGTTATCATCCTCCGCCGCCCGCCACGGCTCTCCTTTCCTCTTCCCCCCGGGGGTGTGCGTGTGTTGGGGCGGGGGGAGGAGGGCTCTCTCTAACCCTCTCCTACCCGCTCTGCCGGGACCTCGCTCGCTTTCTCCTCCTCCTCCTCCTCCTCCTCGGCCTGGGAGGGGACGTGGGCAGGCGGCGAGCCGAGCCCTCCTCCTCCTCCTCCCGCCGGCCTCGCCCCGTCCCGCTGGCGGGCCGGGCCCCGGGGCCGGCTGAGGGCGCGGGGTGGACGCGGCGGCCGCCGTCCCGTACGCCGTGGCGGGGCCGCCGGCGTGGGCGGCCCAGGGCGGGAAGGGGAGAGCGGCGCTTCCGCGCCCAGCCCGCCCCGAGGGCCGCGCCGCCGCCCCGCTCCCCGCGCCGGGCAGCCGGTGCCCTCGGGTACGGTCCGGGCCCCCCCCACACCCCCGGCCCCTGGGTACCAGAGCCGCGGGGGACATTTTATCGGCTGCTTTGACTTTCTGTTACATGTGGGGAGGAAGAGGAGGAGGAGGAGGAGGAAGAGAGGGGTTTGGGTGTAGAAAGGAAAAAATTTCCACTCAAGCGTTGGCAGCTCCGCACCGGCCTGTACCCAAGGTCCCCGAACAGCGGCCGGCGGGAGTTTTTACCAGCTGACTCACATCAAAATACTCTCTTTTCTGACTGAACCCCTGTGCCACAGTTGCAGGTTCAGCGTGATGTCTCCGGACTTCTTCTGCCTGGTGCCCCGGTTCAGTGGGTGGTGGATGTGGGCGTTCGGGACAACCCCAAGGGTGGCAACCAAAAAGGAGGTTTCTGATGGAAAGCGTTGGGCGCCGCCAGCCCTGCACACGTCCAGGCGACAGTGTGCTGTAACCTGTGTTCAGGTTTGTATGGATTTTTCTATTCCCTCGTGGTAGGTCTTCCCAGCGAGGGATGGAAAATCCACTGAGGGTTGCACTCCCCGCTTTCTGGAGAGGGACGCAGTTGCGGGTGAAGACGGAAAGCCTGACGGATAGACTTGAAATACAGAAGAGCGAATAATCAAGACTGAAAGACTTAGTCCAAAGTCACAAGCAAATAAATGTACGCAGATGTTTAAAGAACAAATAATAGAATAATGAAGGTTATTGCTACTGGGCATGACGTGAGACTTTGCAGCATCACTTTAGGTTGGGGTTTAACAGCACACCCTTTGGATATGGGATTCCTCAGGCAGCATAAAAAGCTGCCATGGGTCATTCCAGGCTGTGTCTAAACTGTAGGACAGCTGCATTTTGTGGTGTGACCTTTGGTCCCGATCCTGTGATATCCCAAGGTAGGATCACATTGAATACCACTGAATAAGGCAGCAAACCCCTGATTCTTGTCAGCAGGTTTCTTGCTATCACGGAAAATAGACATAAAGCATACACATCTAGTCTTGATATGAGCTCAGGTCAGGACTGGGGCATCTTCTGGGGAGAGTACCTGAGTCCCATGGTTCAGATGTTGCCATGACAAGATCCTGGAAAACCAAGAAGTGAAAGCCATTACCTCTGAGTCTCAAAGCCTGTAATTATAATACATTGCTGTGTCTTCATCCTTCCTTCCCCCCTTTGGAATAAGTTTGTTGTTGCTTTTTAAAAGTGTGTAGATAATATATGTAATATATATTTAATATCTTTATCAACAATCTGGATGAGTAGATCAAGTACACCCTCAGTAAGTTCTCAGACAACAACAAATTGGGTGGGAGTGTTCGGCTTGAGGGTAGGAAAGCTCTACAGAGGGATGTGGACAGGCTGCATCCATGGGCCAAGGCCAACGGGATGAGGTTCAACAAGACCAAGTGCCGGGTCCTGCACTTGGGTCACAACAACCCCATGCTGTGCTACAAGCTTGGGGAAGAATGGCTGGAGAGCTGCCTGGCAGAAAATGACCTGGGGGTGCTGTCTGAATCTGAACCAGCAGTGTGACCAGGTGGCCAAGAAGGCCAACATCATCCTGGCCTGTATCAGGAACAGCTTGGAGAGTAGGACTTGAGAGGTAATTGTACCCCTGTAGTTGGCACTCATGAGGCTGTACCTTGAATACTGTGTTCAGTTTCAGGCCCCTCATTACAAGAGAGACACTGAGGTGCTGGAGCGAGTCCAGAGAAGGGCAACAAAGACGGTGAAGGGGTCTACAGAGCTAGTCTTATGAGGAGCAGCTGAGGGAACTGGGGTTGTTTAGCCTGGAGAAAAGGAGGCTGAGGGGAGACCTTGTCTCTCCCTACAACTACCTGAAAGGAGGCTGTAGAGAAGTGGGTGTTGGTCTCTTCTCTCAAATAACAGTCGATGGGACAAGAGGAAATGGCCTCAACATACACCAGGGGAGGTTTAGATTGGATATTAAGAAAAATTTCTTCACCAAAAGGATTGCCAAGCATTGGAACAGGCTGCCCGGGGAAGGGGTTGAGTCATCATCCCTGAAGGTATTTAAAAGGCTAGTAGATGCGGTGCTTAGGGACATAGTTTAGTGGATACTTGGCAGTGCTAGGTTAATGGTTGGACCTGATGATCTTAAAGGGCCCTTCCAACCTAGATGATTCCCTGATTCTATAATTATGAACCCTTTTCAGACCCTGAGGGATGAGGTGAATGCTAGTTCAGCCCATGGCCTGACGTTGGTACTGTATAAAGCCACAAACCCTTTACCAATCCTGCTGTCAACTCTTCTGATGCCCTTGCAAACTTAGCAGGGATTTCCTGGGGTTTCCAGTTCTTGGAATATGGAAACAACAAGGTTTTACTTTGTGCAAGGGGAAAATGGAGAATCGGTCTGGGTTTCTTTGCTAAGTCTGTTCCTTTGCTGATAAGGGAGAAAGTACAAAAATGTTATCCCACACAGAAGAAGGAGACAAAAAAAGCTCTTGATTTTAATTTTCTGTGTTTGTTTTTTTTTTTGCCTTGGTTAACCAGTTCCCGACTTGCTTACACTTGAGATTAACTTCAAGGGTAAGCTGTAATGAACAAAAATCCTTTTTCCTTCAGAAATGCTGAAGTGGGAAAAAGAGGACACTGTATCTCTGCTATGCTTCCAGAAACAAAGCTTCACCCACCAGAGGTCTCCTTGCAGGTAGCTGCAGATACTCCAAAAAGTGGGTTGCTGGACGTTTTGCCACTTGCCTGCTGGCTTCTGTGACTCGCTATTTTGTGGCTCTGGTTCACCCCGGCCCCCCAGGAGCTCAAGCTCCATCCAGGCTTCATCTTTTCTCTGGACATCCCTCTGGCTTGTCTACGCAACAGTTGATGGTTAGAGGAGAAGCAACAGTAATCTTTGCTCTCTCTTGATATCAGAGCACATCACCTCTCAGAGGCAACCTTCTAATATCTTTTTCAGTGCCAGGTGACTCACGAGCGGCTCAGGTATGGCATATCTGAGCAGAAGGATGATGCAGACACCAGTGCTGCCAGGTCTGGTGAGCCTGTGCTGGGATGGGTGAACCCACCACACTCTGATGCCGTGTAAGAAATGTTGTGCAGATAGGGTTTCACACTGTATATTCAGCAAACAGTAACTGAAAGTGTATTAAGGACTGGGTATGTTGTAACATTAATCTTTCAATCACAGTGCTCAAGGCAAAGTAAGAATAGACAAGTACTCACATAACCCTTAAGCTACTTATTTAAAGAAAACACCTGTGCATTGGGAAGAAAGAGAGCCTAACCTGGGATGAATTGTGCTTACATGTAGTTATATTGGCTGAACCTGCGACACCAGATAGTCCAAAATTGCCAGTTACAACCACATAACTGAGAAATTAAGCCGGCAGGCTACATTTTAAAACCTGTTTTACTTGCATTCTGTTTTGGAGTGCTCGGGGTTCACGTTAACAGGCTTTCTTCCACAAAGGAGTAACAGGAGAGAAACTCAGTTTAAATATACTAAACAGAAGTAGAAAGTTCTTATGTAATCCCCAGCTCACATAGCTGAGTTTTACAAATAGATACAGCAGCAGAAAGATAACAAACAATTGGGTGGGAGCCTCTGAAGATTCCTGTGTTTGTTTGCTAAATCCTTACTTTCAAAACAGTTTAAAGCCTTTGTATTTGAGCACACCAGAGTCAAGGGCAACCCTTGCAAAGCTTCACTATAAAAAAATAAGAGTAGAAAGTATGTAACACTCCACTAGTCAAAAGCTGAAAAACTCTTGTTCTCATATTATTGACTGGGAATTTCTCTGTTGCTCGTAAACTGCTTTTTTTTTATATTATTATTAATAAAGGCAAGAGAGATTATCACAAAGCAGTGGAAAAATTTCCATTGACTATAACAACCTCTCAGTCACAAAAGGAACCCAAAGTCCTGGAAATTTTGATGAAAACCCGAGGACACACGTTTATCAGGAGTAATTCATGATAAATAAAAACAAGAGTTAGACTTATCTAAAAAAACCCTATGAAATACAGCATTTGCCATCCTTCGCTAGCCAAAGATTTTAGTAATGTAGACACTCCCAATAATTTAGTCTTTCCTTTCCCTTTCGAAGTGAAGCTGTGCACATAAGGTTTGAGAAAGCATAAATGTTTGTTTCTGAACTCATATCTGAGCTCTCCCTGCCCACATAGTCCAAGTATGTGAGGTTGCAAATACGAGGCAGGCAGCAAATTTAGCTTTCAACTGGTACAAAATACACATGCACAGTCTGTCCCTAGCTTTTGGATTGCACAATGACAAGCATGTTGCTTTTGTTGTTAACGGCTGTACACCTGCATCTCCTTTTTATGGGGTCTTCCGGAGATTGGCTTAAATCAGTCCGGATGATGCATGCTCCCTACAAAGTAGCACCTTCTAGAAATGTGAGCTAACTGGGAAAGCCTGAGGAGGGAATAGCCTAGGACTAGGACTATTTTTTAGGGTAATTGGAGTAAAGCACTAAAACTGGGGAATATCATGGAATCATGGAATTGTTAGAGTTGGAAGGGACCTCTAGAGATCATCTAGTCCAACTCTTCTGCTAAGCAGGATTGCCTAGAGCACATCACTCAGGACTGCATCCAGGAGGGTCTTGAAGATCTCCAGAAAAGGGGGCTCCACAGCCTCCCTGGGCAGCCTCTTCCAGGGCTCTGTCACCCTGTCACCCTCACTGTGAAGAAGTTTTTATTTGAACGGAAAGTTCATATTTGAACGGAACTTCCTATGTTCCAGCTTGAGCCCGTTGCTGGAAACCACTGAATCTGAGGAATACTTTGGGCTCTGATTGAGCCATTCCTGCCATCCACTTGGCAGGAATGTTGTCTCCTTCCTGTACTGAGCTCTTCCTCTGCCATCTCAGACCATCTTCTGTCTGTCCTTCATCTCACTGGCCAAACTACTCTGCATTTTGTTGGATATCTGCTCTCTGATTTCTCCTAACGTTAACCTGAATCTGGCATCTGATGCCCAATATCTCTTGAGTTTCAAGCTCTCCCCAGAGTCTTTCCTGATGCTTGACTCTTCGACTATACAGATTTTCTTCAGATCAAGGACTAAAGTTGAAAAAAAGAGAGGTTCTAAGCATCAGTTATGCTGATAATATGCATAATGGGCTCCTGTTTCATAGCCTAGGCCATTAAAAGCTGTCGTTTAAATATGACATTGCTTTTAAAACTAGAAGGAACTACAGGATTGTCCAGCTTGAGATTCTGTACTAACTTGGGATTTTAGATGCCACACACCCCACAGCTTGAAATCATTATTGAGTTCTTATTATGGGAGCTGGCTGGTTGCTCAGAGATGAGATACCCGTTTTTTTCATCTTTTTAGAGCCATCAACTCTGATTATATTTTAAGTATTTCCTATGGTTTGGGGTTTTGTGGGTATGTGGGAATTATAACATTGACCAAAAAATGCCTTTGGCCTGATGGTTGTGTGGAACAGTTTGAAAATGGCATCTGCTTGAGCCCTAGGGATGAAAACCACATAGACAAGGAGAAAGGATACCAAATGTATTACTGATATAATAACTCACGATTTGACTTGTTGTGGTTTTTGAATGCTTGAATGTATCATTATTCCATTTTAACAATTAACTTCTTCATCATAAGGTGAAGCAAATCACCTTAATTTTAACACATTGTCTAAATTACTAGGCCACTTTTGTAATATTTATATGATCCTAAAATAAAGATTTCTCATGTTGATATTGCCAGAAACGTCTATCAAATTACCTCTAATTCTCATAAAGCATCACCTTTGTTCCAAATATTTTAATTTGGAACATTTTTTCCACATTATTTTAGAAGCTGTTTTAAAATAACCTCTAAGTTATTTTGATATTAACATGTTTAGTATTATGGAACCACCCAGAGGCCTCAGTCAGAATATGGGACTTTAAGAACTATAAAAATAGCTGTAAAGACATGGTACCCCACACATCAGACAAAATCTGTTCTGCCCTTTGTAGATGAGACATATCCCATCTGGCTCTACATAAAGGGGAGAGGCATACATGTGTTGAACCAGCAGAAAGGCAAGAGGCTTGCAGTATGAACAGCCTGCTAAAAATGCCAGTATTGGATGAGGAGAGACAACAGCCAAAATGGCATCGTTCCTCATTTCCTTCCACTCTGCAGGAGATACATAGATACACAGACATGCACATGAACGCTCGGAGGCCTATATATATGTACTCAAAGCAGCCTCCAAATCCCATTCCTTAGTTTCTCAACAGCCAGAGTGGGGAGATTTGGGTCCTAAGGTGAGCAGGAGCCACGTGTGAAAGACAAAGAGGAATGTTCAGTGTTGC
Source organism: Scolopax mira (assembly GCA_004320125.1). Classification (NCBI taxonomy): domain Eukaryota; kingdom Metazoa; phylum Chordata; class Aves; order Charadriiformes; family Scolopacidae; genus Scolopax; species Scolopax mira. The sequence continues at coordinate 49,634 of BJBW01008442.1, read as the reverse complement.
AGCATTAAGACTTTTCCAGTGCAATGGTAAGGCATTCTTGGGGAACAGCTTCTGCCCTTTGAAAGTGAGAGCAATGTTGTAGGGACCTAGCCAGTCTCTCATGTTCTGCATGCCTTTCACTGAAATCTTTTTCATCTCACATCCTGCCAGCTACACGTTGCTCCACCACACCATGAGCCCGACCCGGGTCTTTAGCCTGATCTGCGGTTTACAGAGAGGCTGCCTGGCACGTGGGGTGCTGGAGTGGGAAGAAGGCTACAGCACTGTGGAATATGTACCTTCAACCAGTGTCTTGTGTGGAAAGAAGCCTGCCTGGGGAAGCAGAGGGGTGACACATCCTTTGCTCCACCACCTGAGTGGCCATGTCCACTTGTGACCCTATTTGCATGCATTCCTCTGGCAAATGAACCGGCTGGCCCTGTTAGAGCCACAGGGATTGGTGACAAAGAATTTAGAAACCTGTACTACTATATAAGAAAGTAGATAAGAAACTAGTCAAGGTGTAGCAGAGGCTGGAAAATAAAAAAAATAAAGCTTTCAGGTAGCTGTAATTAGCTTATAAGCATGATACTTGAGGAAAATAACTCTTTACAGATACTTAATAACCAGTAGTATTTGAGTAGTAAGAGCTAACTATATAGAATCATTTATCAGCATTTAGAGCTTTCAGATCTGGAACTTTCCTCTAATGATCTCAATTAACTGAAAAAGTGCCGTCACAGCTGGGTGAGGTTAATTTCCCCCTTAACTTCTTGCCCAATCCAGTCCAGACCACAGAACAACCAGCTCTCCAATGTGAAAGACAAGGTTAAGCTGGATGGGGCACACACAGTAGGAGATGCAGGCAGGAGAAACTTCAGCCATGTCATGATCCTCTGGCCACTCAGCTGTGCCTGGCACACCTGCCAAAAAGTACACAGTGACAAGTTGCTCCCGCCTGCACTGGGAAAGCAGAAGCAGCTCCTTACCCACCTATACTCCCCACCTGCAGAAATACATTTTTTTTTTTTTTAATAACAGCTTAATGTTAAAAGTGTTCACTGGGGAATGCCCATAAGCATTGCTTCAGTCCATCAGCTAACACACTGATTCCCAGGGACACTGCAGAAGAGGAAATGCAGGAAAATCTATGTAATTAACTGCAGAAGGAGTAAAAGCAGACAGACGCTATTTATAGAAACTGCAGTTTAGGAGGACACAAAAGTTAATATCCTCACTGCGGCGCTGCCAACTCTTGCTATTTTATGGTGAAGCTCACAATATTTGTTGCTGTTCCTAAAACTGCGTATCCTTCTATAATGGGATCTTGCAACAGTCTTAGCTCGCTAAGGCACGAAAACAGGGATGAAAAAAGCTTGAAAGCAGAAACCCCAGAAGCGAAAAATAAATTGGAGGTATAAAAAGACATAAGTTTATATTTTTGAAACCACTGTGATTCTTAAAGCAATTCTGTGATTTTTTTTAATTCTGGTAATTTTTTACATGCAGCTTGTGGCAATGATTTTCTGCATATAGAAGCTGCTATAGAAGTAGGATTTCCTGTACACATGAAGTCAAAGCCTCAGTTTCATATCTCTCTAGAAAGAAAACACCATCTCAGAATATTGTTCCTGAATGCCAAATTGGATATCTCTTCAAATTAAGAGATACTTAATAACCCATCGTGCTTACATTTTGCTACATCTAGCTTTCTTAAAAACTCCCAAAAAGGCTAATTGGAGCTGCTTGAATGAGTTTTTACAAGGGTTTGTCTGAGGGGAGCTGTGCCTTCACTGGAGAATTAACAAAGGGAAGTTGGAGCTCTTCTGCTATTTAGTCGTTAGTCAGGGTTGCTTGAAGAGAAAGTTGTGCAAAGCGGTATTACCACACGGTTTCTTTGCTGGCCGGGCACTACGGTCAGATTTGCCTTTGGATTTTGTGACTCTGCAGGGCGAAAACAAGACTCCCATTCAGCTGGGATGCCAGGTACGCAGAGAAAAACGGTGGTTGCAGGCTCTTTCTCCTTCTGGGAAGGCAACGGCTGCTTTCAGTCTGCTGTGGGTCTGGGGCAGCACTGATTGATTGTCTCCTGCCTAGCGCTGACTCAGAATGGCCAGGCTTAACGCAAAATGCTGTAAATGGGCTGTAAACAACAAGATCTGAAAAGAAAAGGAAGAAAAAGCCTCAACAGCAGGAGAGTGAAAGGGTGACTTTCCCGCCTTTGGAGAACTCATCTGTAAGTAGCACTGATTGGAAAAAAATCCTGATTCATTGAGCCTGACTGCTTTGACTGCAAGGTAATAGCCTGAAGAGCCTATGCTGAAATTAAGTCAGCATTGTCTGTGGTAACTGCTGGGTTTGTCACGAGGCTCGTGGTACTCTTTATCGGGAGGTTTGCCCAGTGTGCTCTTCCACTTGCCATAGAGGCAAGGGGTGCCCTAAGGCCTGGCGTACCTGACCCCCCAGCACTCATCCCTGCTACCTGGGGCCCTTTTAGCTGCTCAGGCAGCTTGCAGGCTTCTTAAAGTGTCTGCTCATATTAGCAGAGAAACTGTCAAATTCAAGATTTTGGTAGCTTGCATCCTGAAAAATACTTCAAGTAAAAGAGTGGTTTGGGACTAATTCAAGCTATCTACAAAATAACATAACAAAAAGAAGAAAATTCCTTATAACAGAGCAACACAAGCTCCTGACTACTTCTGTTTTTAATACCTATGCCCAAATTCAGTGCTGAATGCCAAGATCCAAGTAGTTGTTTGCTACACCCTTAAAAATTCCAAGCACAGACTGCTAAAAGACCACATACTTAAGAAGGCTGTGATATATGTCAAACTTGCTATCTGTGTTTATATTATATGCCACTGACCATAAGAAATAAGACATACTTCTGCCTACTAAAGCTAATGAACTTTAGTGAAACCCTGCTTTAACTAATAGTATCTAGCCAAGTGTTTCTGCAATGCTAATTAGACCTGATCTGGCTTCTTCTGAAGACAATTCAAGAGATGTCATGAATTCCCTAGAATTTCCCAACAGTCTGAAAACCTGTAAAGACTCAGAGTCACTCATTATTGTTTTGGGTTTTTTTTCATTTTTTTTTCTTAGTGTAATAGTGAAATTGGTATCCTTTAGGTATAGCGATCCATCTTAGTGTTCTGTAGATCTCTCTATTGTGTAGCAAGCAATAGCTAGTCAAGTTTGTGTGGCAGTGGAGTGTATATAAGCATCAGATACAGCTAAGTACCAGTGCAGAATATATGACACAGAAACTGCTGAAAGATGATTTCTAATTCAGCATTCACTAATGCAATGAATAGAAGCTTGTATATCAAAGACTGTATATTAAAAAGGGAGGTGAGGCTTTTTATAATCGTGTTTTCCCATGTTTGGAAAACCAGAAAATGAGTGCTGGCATTCTTCTGATCTGGAAGTCACTCTCAGTGGTGTAAAAAAAAAGGTATTTCTCCCCCCTCTATTGTCCAGAAGCTGAAATTTCCAACTAGTTTCGTTGGACATGGAATTATGAATAATACTTCCATGGTGCTGTGCTGGCTTATTGGCTCAGGAGATTGCTGCTTCTGCTTTGTCAGTAGTGTCAGTGATCCATGTTTCTTTCCTTACTCCAGTCTTCCCTGCTGGCCTTAATTTAAACAGGTTTTTATTGTCTGTGCTTTTATATTACGGGGTAACACTAGTAATCCCTATATGACTGAGGCTACATATACTCTACAACTCCCACCATATGTACACCATATAAACACACATACATGCACACGTATGTCTACCCATAGTCCATGCATAAACACACTGGATCTATCTCTGCATAGTATATAGAGATACAGTATAGGTTGTAGTAATGATGTTGTAATCTGAGAGATTTCAGTAGGGAATTTCTTTCGTCTATTAAATCAATCACATTCATTAAGTCACAACAATAATTTCACACTGGAACTCGAGCTCCTGTATACCTTGCAAGAAAAGCACTGGACCTGAGATAGCTAATATTTTAAATAAATAACATGTGGGAAACCAGAAGGAATGCCAGTGAAAGGGTGGTGTATCAACAGTAGTTAGCAGAAATCTGAAGAGCAGCCAGCATAATAAATTTAAAGGGTGGAGGAGAATTGCAATGGCAACACAATGTTTTGATCAAAATAAAGCAATTTTTACATGTAATGAAGCACCAGCCCATGATTTTTAAAGACCCACACATTCAACAAGCACAGGCTGCCTTTCAATTTTATAAGCTAATATATCTTCACATTAAGAAAGGATATATCTTATCATTCTCTTTCAACAAAGCACCAGACAACTAACAAAGCAATGAAAGACAGAGACTTCTTTTTTAAACAAAAACCCTCCAAGTTTATGTGGCTGAAATTAGAAGTCCAGCCAGTAAACCCAGCTGAGTACTGTTTATTCTTACTGTGTTGATTTTCTTTCCGCTATTACTCACTCTCTGCTTGGTTGCAACGCAAAAACCTCTCTACTCTTGTGTTCTCTGACCCTCCTTGCCTGGTCCTCTGACTCCCTCTCGCCTAGCACAGACCTTGGCTGGATCAGCAAGTCAGACTGTTGCAAGGTATGTACATCAATCAGGGGAGTGCTGAAGTGTGATCTACAACCAGCGTAGCTGTGCCAGCAGAACCCCCTAGTATGGATTAAGATGTATCAGCAAAAGCGCTCTTATACAGGATGATTTTTTTATTATTTTTTTTTCCCAAGAGGGCTGCAAAAAACTCTATCAGCAGAAGTTTTACTTCTGCAGAAGTTAGACTGTTTTCCCAGTCTAACCCACAACTGGAGTATGAACATTTTTCCAGAGTGTAGCCTATCAATACCAAGCTACCTCATACAGCATGTATACCATAAATATGGCTTTCTGCACTCCAGAGGTCACTCTCCTTAACCCACACCATGGCCTTGGCTCTTTTTCTGACCTCCTCCTCACTCAGCATCCTGCTTTGCCATGTGTCATTCCTCTTAAACATACCCAAGACTGTATATCTCACCTCACCACCGCTTATTCTGTGTAGTCTGATCTTTACTGTCACATTCTCCACACACTTTATACTATCTCATGCCTGCCCTGAGAAAATTATCTTCCTGTTACCTGGATATGAGCATTTTTGTATCAGACCGCTAATGCAAGGCACATGAAAATGAATCTTTTTGTTCCCTAAGCCCCTCTAATGTACAGAAGAAAAATAGTCCGTTTGGGTCCTTTTTATTTGCCATATGGTATTTGGAGTGTTGGGACTCATTTTCAGGCAATCAAGACTAAATTCCTGGTTTAGTTTTTATATGAAAAGTGCGATTTTCAAATAATAATACAGTCTGACTATCTGGGGATTTAAGAATTATTATTTTTTATCACCTGCCTTTTGCTGAAAAGACTAGTTCAAATCCTTCAATACTTCTTTGTTCTCTGCCTAAAACCAGCGAAAACAACAACCCTTCTCAGCTCCCAAAGTTCAGGCATGTTGATGAGAGGAGAGGTTGGCATGAGGAAGACCCAGACATGAGCTGTGGTTCCACCACCAGTGGCTGATTACACTGAAATGATCAACAAATTTGGCAATGCCATTGGACCTGAATAATCACCCTTCAGCTTCAGTGCTAAGACTCCATTCACCACAGGGCAGCTAATTTTGGAAGGAAAAGATATCTCACTCTATCAAAGGGACAGAGGAACTTCAGGTTCTGCTGTGCATGCAGAGTGACCCCACTTGTGCTGGTATACTGAGGAATTAACTTCATTCCCAGGTAAATATCTAAGAACCCAGAAAATAGAGGGTGCTTCATGAAAGGGGTCGAGCTATTGCCATGGTGCAGTGGTCACTGATTGCAGAGGCTGAGATCCTACCGTTTAGCAAATGCACAGGATGCCTTGAGGTTCTTCCGGGAGACTGGAAACTTAGGTGAGAATATGTTATTTAAATATCAAGTGGCTCAATTCGACTGATAAAACAGATGGAGCAAGTATGCAGATAGTACGGAGTTCAGTCAAACTGTTCCCTTCTGCCTCAAGCTTCGCCGTGTGTCAGGACCCCATACACAATCTTTTGGGCAGAATTTAGTCTCCTTTGATTCCCCTGTGCTTAAAAGCAAGGCAGAAACAAAGCTTGGGCAAAAGCACCAGCATATAATCACTTGTAATGCTTAATGTTTAGCTCAGGTTTTGGTTCCCAAACAACATGCTTTGGTCTGTGCCACCTACCAGTTTTTCAGGCTATGTCTGGCCAATGGTTTGGAGCATAATATGTACCAGATATTTGGGATGAGGTTATGAAGGAGACAGCTTAGCTCTGCAAGTGTGAACAGTGTCATCATAATCCCCTGAAGTGATCGGGCCGTGGCTCATTTGATTTATTATTATACAAGCAGCCTCTGAGGCTGAAATTTTGCCCTTTCACACTTCCATTTAATCTATGATTTTTTCTCTTCCCTTCTACACCTAACTATCTTTCTTTGTCCCCACAGTGAACCAAGAAAGTAATTTTTCTTACCTGCAGACAACATTCACCCTTATTCTCATGTCCATGTAACACAGTAAAATTAGATAGTGTACTAGCCATTGGCAGATACTTGCTCATCAAAAGGTAAAGAAAGCTCAGGAAGCACTGGCTGATGTCTTGTCAGGCAAATCAGTACTTGAATCTTTTTGCAGGCAGAATATTTTCTGCAGCTCATTGACCATCACTGAAAAAGCCACTACTCTGCTTCATTTTCACATCATTAACAACCTAATGATGTCACAGCTAGGAACTGTCACGATCTCTCTGCTCCAGATGTTTCTCCCCACTTTCTTCCCACTATATAAAATCCTCTTCTGGTTTTGGGGTTTTTTTTTTTGTTCCCCCCATTGAGGTGGTTTTAATCACCATACAGAAAACATTAGGTGGGATTTGTTAATTGCATTGCAAATTAAGGAGTCCAAAAGACCCAAGAGAGCGTCAAAATAAAGCTTTGAGTTAGTATTTAATTAGCATTTACCAACAAACAGATTTTAAAGCAAATATTAATACAAGCTTACTAATAAAGGGAAGTGTGTGTGTAATGTCACTCCCACTCATTTTCACCTTGAGATATTTTAGTGGTTGATGACCTGAAAAAGTGAACAAGCAGTAAGTACTGTACAGACTGTGGGCAGTAGGAAAAAATGTCTAAATTCAAGTGTTGTGACAACTTCGTGATAGAGACATCAGGCCCTGGTGTCCTTGGAGTGTAGGTGGGCGGGTGAGTCACTTATTGCTATCCTGATGTGCCATAAATAGGAACGTGGCTGTACTCTGTTGTCAGAGTATGGTCCTTCAATTTTTATTCAGTGAGAGAGATCACCATTTAAAAATGGATTTATTTTGGCTCATACTTGAATACCCATTGTCATTTTTCATTCTGAACAGTGAGCCACTAAAAAACAATGCACTTTAGACCAGTCTAATGCCATTTACCAGTCCCATAGACTCAAACCATTTTGCTTCAACACAATGCAAGGTGTCTGAATGTGGATGGTATGATTGGAAGCAAAACTGTGACCATAAGCTACCTCGGAAAAGCTCTGTGCTTTAAATGTCTTTTCTTGCTGGTCATGCTACCTATAACAGAAGTCATACATAGGAAAAGGCGTAGGAAAAACATGTAGCAGCATGATGGCTAACACGCTTATTTTATTCCAGACGTCATTTCCTCAGAAGATTGGAAAAATGCACAAAGTCTGGTATTGCTGCTGTCTCAATGGGAGTGTAATGCTGTGTTCCCAGAAACTGTTTTGGTTAATTGTGAAAATGTGTCACAATTGTTGGCACATAATATTGAAGAGAAACTTCAGAGTTTATAGTTGCCTCCAGTGAACTGCTGCAGAGCATATAGAATTTTGCTAAGGAGCAAATACAACCATGTGGCTGAGGGAGCTATTCCAGAGGTCTTCCATTATTATTAAAATGAAATATTATTCATCTACAATAACATATATTTTTGTTACATTCTCAAATTCTTCATTTTGTGACAGGCTGGACAAAGCTCCCAAAACCTTAGGAGAAAGTCCTAGAAATGTCTGAATCGTTAACATGCAAAGCAGCCAGCCACAGTACAACAATTTGAAGGACCTGTAGTCAGGGTAAAAGACACTTGTTCAAAACTACCATTCCCTTTTCTGAGGGTCCTCCCTCCTCACTCTCCTATGCTCTTAAGAAACTGGGCAGAGGCCTCCAAAGCAGCACCAATTCTGCAGCCTTAGCAAGTTTCAGGTTCAGAAGCAGATTATCCAGCTTTGAGCTGATTTTATTTTTCTCTCGTTGAAGAAGGAAGAGCTTGTATTAAGTTTACTTTTTCCTCCCTACTGTGTTCCATAGAGAACTTTCCTTGGGTATGCCTCGATGCAGACGCACTTTTGTATTTCAGCTGGCACGGCCTGGTCTAAGAGCTGCTTGGCCTTGATCCAAATAGGAAGGGTCTTTCCCTGTTCCCTTAGATATCCAGCTCCACTGTGCTGGTATCCTGGCCCCCAAAGGCTGCAGGCATGGCCACTGGCTCTGACCACCATCAGCCTTCCCCAAGCAGTCTTTTTTGCTCTTCCATTTCTTCTCCCCAGCTCCTGTGTTTTACCTTCTACCACGATCACCTCTCATCCTTGTCCAGCCAACCCAAGCCATGAGGCAATTGGATCCTCCCTGAAGGCTGCAAGGATCTGGTCGCCTTTTCTCTCTCACAGAACCCATTTGAACTCAGTGAGTTCAATTTGTTCCCCCTCTCCCAAAGAAAAAGCCCCCAATAGCTTGTACCTATATAGCTCTTCTTCCTAGCACAGCTATTTCAGCTAGCAGTCTTAAAAGCCACAGATTAAGTGGTTCTCTCTTTAAAAGATGGGCAAATCTGAGTTTGGTGCAAGTAGTCACTCACACCACCATTAATGCTAATAGATTTATACCAGGGACAAAATTAGTCCGAATTGTCTGTTTTCCATTTAAAATAACTATCCAGAATAGAAGATATGCACTCTGTGCAGCCACACAGTTAATTCATCCTCATTGCCTGTGTCTATTGTAGCAGGTTGTTCTTTTTAAAGATTTCTGTAATAAAAAATGTTTCCATTTCTACTAAGTCACAAATGTTTGCAGGTTTGGACAATTCAGCAAACTTCTGACATGTTTTTGAGGAGTAGCTTTTTCATACTGCATACTCATATTAGGACTGCTCGTGTATACTTGTTAAGTTATAGCTGAATTTGGTGCTAGCAATAAATCTCTACAAATATACGTTATTTTGAAAACCAATAATGTAGAGAATAATAATTTATAGTGAATATTTAAAGTTTTGCTCCAATTTTCTGTCAAAGGCTAAGAGTGAACATGAATGGAGTTTAGAGTAGAATTGACAAATGAATTTAGACTAAGAAGTGAAACCACAGCTTCCTTATATTTCTAGCATCCAGTGTGGCAGATCTTGTAATATAAATGCCTCATTTTCTGACATTTTTTTCCAACATTTCCTCCACTTGAAAAATGCAGATGAGTTTTAAAATTTAGTGATCAGGTGAGTTATAGACATGTAGGATTAAAAAAATGAAATCCTTGCTCAATTTATATGATACTTCACTTAAAGGTTCTCAAACTACCTGCCTGTCTCAAGGATAGCAAGATATAGCACGGCTTTTGCCAAGAAAGGGAGTCTTCTGTGTCATGGTTGAATAATCTCAGTCAAAAAAGTTTCCAGTAAACTGCTTTTAACCCGTGCCTGCTCTATAGGTCAAATGAGGACTCTACCTTTCAGGCTCTGAACTTAACCCCACCCACCCACCGCAGTTGATGAGACTTTGTAGAAAAATTTACTAGAGGTTTGTTCCTTGTTTTCACCATGGATCACTCCAAGGATGTATGTCCTTGCTCTGCCACTAGTGACAAGCTCTACACAGCGCTGAGTCAACTCCCTACTTCACCTAATCCTCCATTTCATCTAATTTCCTATTTAGCTCCTTTGTGATTTTCTAGCATGGGGACCACCTCTGGCTGTGAGTGAGTGTAACATCATGTTGCACAAAGGGTCTTTAATTTTCCTCAGTACCACCAGTTTGTATTTCAGTACCATATTGCACCAACTTGAGATACTGGTATAAAAACACTGTTGCTGCTAGAGCATGTGGGTGCTCCTGCTCATACATGACACTCATCTGCCATATTTGTGCTGCCCCATTCTCCCCCAAACTTATGCCCCTGTTCCTTTGATGTAGGTCACCTGCCCCAAAGCAGAGATGGCAGAGCAGCCTGTGTGAACTGAGCTTCAGTGTGAAGCCTGAAGCCTGGTCATGTAACTTGAACTGCCACTGGTTTCCAAGTAGAGAAATGCCACCAGGAGACACGTATATATAACTAATCTACTGACAAGAGTGGCCAGAGCTAACGATGAGAAGAGAAGATTTAGGGAGGATCTGATCAACACCTATAAATACTTAAAGGCTGAGTGTCAAGAGGAAGAGGCTCATCTTTTTTTTCAGTGGTGCCCAGTGACAGGACAAGAGGAAATGGGCACAAACTTGAGTATAAGAAGTCCCATCTAAATGTGAGGAGGAACTTCTTTACTGTGAGAGTGGTAGAACACTGGAACAGGCTGCCCAGAGAGATGGTGGAGTCTCCTTCTCTGGAGACATTCAAAACCTGCCTGGACAAGTTCCTGTGCAGCCTGCTCTAGGTGGACCCACTTTGGTGAAAGGGTTGGACTAGATGATCTCCAGAAGTCCCTTCCAACTCCATATCATTCTGTGATAACCTAGGATCTGCTTAGATAATGCAGGAATGCAGCCGGTTTTGTGCAAGATGCTGGCTGCGATGTGGAGGCACACAAAGGAGAATGAAACATTTAAAATTGAAAGCTGTCTATGTAAGAGACAGTGTAGCATGAATGACCTCTTCATTGGAGCAGATTCCCGTAACGAGGTTTGGGAGGAAAAGCTCTCAGACAGCTAATAACTACTTATAACCTTGTGTTGATTTGAATTCTTTTAGATTGAAATAAACAGCAGAATATTGAACACATTAGTTTTACAATAGGTTTGGCAGGACATTATTAGAATTCCCCTTTCCTTCAAATATTTTATGTTCACATCTGAGACGCTAGAAGAAAAAAGTGCCATTCAAGGAACAAACTGTTGCACTTAGGAAGCCCTCAGGCTCTCATACTCTTGCAGGGTATGGCTACGAGAAAGAAATCAGTGATTGTCTCTTCTTCTACCGTCTCTGCAGCTCCTCCAGCCCAAGGTACGGAGGCTGTGCTGCAGCACACCTCCGCTTCTGTCAGACACCTCTACCAAAGTCAGTGGATGCTGACACAAGCTATTTTGTTATCATTAAAGTCCATATAGCTTTGCCAGCTTGGTAATAGTCTGCGATTTAGAACGATAAGTAGGCCAGAGTGCCTTGATATTTACAGCCTCAGAACAGTAGCTATTTTCCTTTAATTACAAAATCGCTATGGCTACATTAAATGCCAGATGCTTATTGTTACCTTCCAGTTCCAGTTCACTTCAGTTAACGCCTTGACTAGCACACTTTGAATGAAGCACCTTTTTCTTTGTGCCCTTTCTTTTCCCAGCTTAAGTATTTCCTTGCAGTGGTTGTCTGTTCACAATCCAGACCAATGCAAAATGAATTAAATCGGAATATAGGCACAATGGGCTTTGATATGAGGGAGCATTACTTATATCCAAATGGCTTTCCAAACAGAAAAGCTCACTTCCCTCTCTCTGTTGCCATCATCTGCTGGGAGGCAGGCACTCGCTTCAGTCCATTCAGAGTCTTATAATACAGAGTTGTATTTTTTTAAATTTTGGGTTATTGGTGATGGCGAACATGACACCTGCGTGCAGGGGTGGAAAGCAGGAGGGGAGGCCAGCTGCCATGTTTTTCTTGCCCTTCAGTACTCCTTGGCTGGTAGATATTAAGGGTTGTAAACACAGGCTACATGGATGAAAAACAAGCACAGCAACCCAACTCCAAAAGCAACCAACCAAAAGAAAAAAGCCACAAGAGAAAGTAACTTCTCCAAGTCAGTGCAAGCTAATTATAGCGACGCTGTGCCAAACTGTCATAAGCCCTACAGTGAGCAGGCACAGCTTCGGGAGAAAAACCTGCGGTGAGTGTTTCTGTCTTGCAGCTCTTTCCCTGGCTCACAGTCCATAATGTTGTTGCTGTATGCTGTTGTGACTGAAACCAGGAAAAAACTCTCCTTCCCGTCTGGTTTTTGCATTATGTGAATCTCAGTGGCAACCCAGAACTAACCTCATGGGCCCCATGGGAGGCCAGGCTGACGAGGTCAGAGAATGATGAGTGCTCATGTTTGCTCTAATTGTAATTTATTTCCCATGTAAAATTCACTCAATATAGATGCATGGACTTTTGTTGGGCCTACATAAGCTGTTTCATATCCATCAATAAAATGATCTGGGGGCATGTTGGGGATGTAGCTTCTCTGGAACTAGTTCAGCATTTAATTTCTGCTAATGTACACTACAAGATTGTGTCTAATTCAATTTGCAAAAACATAAAGTGCTATTTAAGGGGAATTCGTATATGGCTAGATGAATGTGTAACCCAGATGCCTCTGTAATTCCTTTCGATGCTATTAATTTGATTTGCTGAATTGTTATTTGCAGACTGTATTTCCATCTAAAACAGAATAAACCTCCAAGAAGGAACCTCTCTAAGTGCTTTTAGGAAGTTGTTTCTTTTCTGTGCAGTAGCACTGAAGAATACTGATGTCTCTTCATATCTTGTCTTCACCCTTGTAACTTCATTAATATCATTACACAGAAACATCACAGTACTGACAAATGAAAACCAAAACAAAACCAAGAATACCCAGAGAAATTACTGAGATTGGCTTTGTTTGCTGAGGTATCATTGTAGTCCAATGAGTATCAGAATCAGTAATAGTGAAGTCAAGAGAATTTAGGTCTCGGTGTATCACAAGTGTAACGTAAGTAGTGTGCTGTTATCATAGCATGGCCTTCTGACAGTCCATTTTTAATTATTTTGTGTAACTTGCCACGTGTCATAATCCAAGCTGCTGCAAGATCAAGCAGACAACAAAACCCTGCCCAAACATTTATGCAGTCAGTTGATCTGATTTATAGAAGAAGAGTGTCATTTCTACATTCCCAAACTGCAGGGCTAATGTCAATTTTGAAAACTTTCTTGGATATTTTGCTTTCTGAATTTTATTCTCCTAGAGGAAATGTAGCTTTTGCCCTCCCAGCCTGACTGGATCCCATTCAGCTGGACTAAGCTCAAACCTAACTGTTATTAATGAACTTGAACTTGGAAAGCAGTTTAGGCACAAAATGGGCTCAGGCAGCAGCAAATTCACCCTCATGTACAGCAAACAAGTCAAATGAACAGAGAAAAAATGCTGAGGGTGCACTTGGGTTAGTTATAAACACTGATGCATTGAAATTGTAGAAATCCTCCTCCGAGATTCTGGGGCAATTTTTTCTCATGTGTTAAGTGGTGTTTATTATCACTGGAAGAGGTGCTGTTAAATTGCATTTGTAGAGTGAAACAGTTGGTCCTGAGGAAATGACACCCACACAGGACACATTACAGGGAATTTTTACTTTGGACTAATTCTAGCTTTGTCCCATGATCTGAATATTTGTTAGAGGCCACAGCAATATGACAAAAAAAAAAAAGAAAAAAAAAAAAAAGCGTGGTTGGTGGGGATGGCAAAAACATTTACTCCAACACCATACTTTAAATCTGAAGTGCTAATGTGGGTGCACACCTGAGACCCTGTGAGCAAGGTGCTGCCCAGAAATTAAATATTTACATGGGAGGCTCAGCTGTGGCACTGAAGTTTCCCAGGAATGAAGAGCAGGACAGATGCATTGGTTTGAAGTCAGTAACAGGCACGAAAAACAGCCAAAGAATGTAGAAGAGAACAGAAGATAGTAACAAAACAAGTCGTAGCTCACAAGGGGGTAGATTACTCAGAAATAATAAAAATGTGTGGAAAAGCTAAATGCAAAGGAAATATTTTCCTGAACATTTTTTTTTCTCAAAAAGTGCTGCTGTTTTAGAAAAATCCTGGAAAAAGAAATTAAATGGAAAAGGCTCCACCTACCTTTAATAAACCTATAGCACATTTTCTTGACATAGGACATCTGAATGCAAAATTTGTGAACATAGATTATGCTGTACAGTTTTCATCTCTTTTGCCCCTCATGAAATGGTAAACACTGGGGAAAGAAATGAGCCTTATCTGGTTTGCTACCCGCCTAACCATTATCAGCTGGCATCAGGTAGAGAAATGAGCCTGAAAGAGTGAAGGAAAGATGCAGATGCTGGAATCCACTGAGGTCAAAGGAGTCACACGGATGAAAGGAATGAGAAATTTTCTTAATGCTTGTTTTCAAATGAGCAACTCTAGCAGCACAACAAGCAGTGAAGCATGCTCCACCTAGGGACTTGTGTCCCCTGGGTGGATTCTCAGGTGTCTAATAAAGTAGAAGCAGTGATCTGAGTTTTTTTCTCTCAGGTGGGTTATTCATAATGTCTCTTTATCATGTGTGATTTCTGGTGATTGATGAGTTGAGCTAGGGACCTCCCCTCAATGGGTGTGTTTTTAATGATCTCTCCCTTTCCTTGGCAGCCTATTCCCATAAAACTGCTCGGGTCTTAGTATCACCGTGGTTTTGATCTTGGTATCAAATTTTTTTGAAATTAGTTAAGTGGTTTAAGAATTAGTGGAGTGGTTGTGATAAGGAACATGAGGATACCCAGGACAAAACACTCTGATAAACCAAGATTGCAGAAGTCTTGTGTCCTTTAGGAACCAGGCTGAAAGAAAATAGATAGAAACATGCTCTGAAGGAACATTATTTCTAAATTCTTGGCATTTTTCTCTTTCATTTCAATTCAGTTACTAGAAGTTGAATGAAAAATTGAATACCAGCTAAAAAAAGTGCAGATGTTGTATGTGATCAAAATTGAATGTTTTGCATCAAGTTGTTTGTTCTGAAGTTTGATAAAGAAGCTGACTTTAACTGCCTTCCCCTGTGGGATCTGCACATAAATGTGAGTATGCATCCTTTAAGGATATGTTTTGACCAAAAGGAGAAGGAAGCTGCCGGCACAGTACTGGGAACTGAAGAAGAAAATACCTGCTTGACTGAGCTCCTTTTAATCCTTAGTAGTGTGAGACAAGCGCACTGAATCAAAGCCCGAGCTCCAGATGCCATGTACAGTTGGAGATGGCTTCCTGCCAACGAGTTTCCAAAGCAAACAAGGAAGAGCAAATTTGTGTAGCACAAAGTGCAGCCACACAGGGAGGCAGTGAAGAGGGTGGTTCCCTTCAGCGTGGAAGGGAATGTTAAGTGCTATAATACGATGTCATTTTACCCAGCACAGGGTCTGAAAGAAACAATGTGATTTTCGACTCTGACCTTAAGCTTTCTGAGCTTAACGAAGTCAGTAGTTCAATGGTGTTTCAGCTGCGTGATATAATGCTGTGTTTGTGCCTTCCTTTAAGGGATGTCTTCATGACTTAGAGTGGTTTCCAGTATTGATAACCAAGCTAGCACTGAAGTAGATAAGAAGTAAAATCTAGATCAAACTAGATGAAGCCAAACAGACTCAAATGCATTTGTCAATAAAGTGCCAAAGGCAAGATCTGCAGATTTACACAGATGGCCATGTCAAGTGATAAAAGAAGATAACTTTTAATGTTTAGATAAGTATATGGAGATTGTGTGTAGAAAAGCTCTGTAAATAGAATTTACATTGCTGTAAGATGCTTTCCACGGCTACTATAGTGAAAGAATAATTGAATAATTATTCAATTTTCAATTATGTTGAAAATAAACATAATCTAAGAGAAGATTTTCTGTCATTTGACCTGCTTGCCATATGCACTTATCAGCTTCCGGAATTGTCTTTTATGAACCCTGAAAACAATTCTTGCCTTGTTGCCCTCTTTGGTGATAGGAGAGCCAACTGCCCTCTTACTCTGGCTGCCACAGAAGCACCTGGCTCTGGTTCATGGCTTGGAGACCACGGTCCTTGTTGTTTATGTATTTATTGCTGAGGTGTCTGGTTACAAAGAAAAATAAACTAATATATTGGCTCTACAGCAGACCATCTGGGAAATTTATATGGGATTGCACCTTCACAAGAATGACTGTGGAGGTTCGAAGATTGGAAATGATAGCTTCAGTTTGTTACAGCAGTGGTCTGGGTAGCTGGGAAACTTTGTATGGGATACGAATTTGATATCTGAGACTGTGATTCATTCAGAGACCATAGTTCCTTTCTGTACCCTCCTCCTCCTGGTTATCCATTGAAATAAAAAAATAAAATAAACCAAAGAAACTTAATGAGAAACAAATGTTGCTGCTGAGTTGGTTTGCAGGGAAAGACAAAATTCTAGAAAATGCTTCATTAGTGTTTCAGTCGCCTTTTTTTTTAATGATAGATAAAAACTTCAGAGTTCTCTGCTGGTCCAGAAGTTTGGGAACATTGTCACAGGACTGAGCTGTGTCCCACATGCAGACATGAACAAGGAAACATGCAATTGAAGGCAACAGTATGGTCTCTGGGATCAGGGTGAGATCTTTTCAGTGCCAAATGCAAGCATCTTAGAACATATAGTGGAAAGGATGCATGTTAGTTATTGCACGTCGCAGCACTTCTGAAAATTTGCTCTGTGACTGCATGGAAAAAGGGGGAATCCAGAAAGGTGCCACAGGCAATGTGTTTTGTTTCCCTCTGTTGGGTACCTGTGTTCCCTGCAGAAGGGCACAGGATGAATCTTGGGGATGAAAACAACTACCACATTATATGAGCTGCCTCACTTAAACTAGGCAATAAGGGGCACCTTCTCTGGGGTTTTGACAGCTCTCTTGAATCTCTACAAGGATTCAAGTGCCAGCCACTGAGTTAATAGCCAATGCCATTTGACTGAGACATAGAGGGGGATTGCTGAGCTGCCCAACATGGATCTGGAGAAAAGGATCAGAGCATTTTAAATTGTGTTGAACCCCAGCTTTCAGTTCACAATCTTTTCCTTACTTTATAAGGTACCAAAACAGCGAACATGTTCCAAGTTAATGCTTTAATTTTTTCTTTTTTTTTTGGAGGCTAGATTTACCATATAGATTCTAATCAAGCACACAGTGAAAACAACACACACTCATGCTTCCTGCTTCGTATTCATATATACATTTATTCCCACTACATATAAATATATATTTAAGTCTTCAGCACTGTTTGAGAAAGCAATTATTTCTGAACCCAAAACTTAGTGCATCAATTTGTCATTCTGCCTGTGTGAGCACTGTTTCTTTCTTTCGTTAAAAATCAAAGAATAACACACCATTATCTTTAAACTACAGATGTCACTCATGTTTTTATTCCCACTCTTCTCCTAATGCTGCATAGTACATAAAGTTTTAACTTGTGCACATTGGTGCCACCTGATCTCCAAAGTGTCCGTATGGCTCATTTCTATAGCTCTATCTGCTTAGAGATTGCTTTTTTATGGTGCAGCATCTTAGAGTGGGTTTTATTGCAATTCAGGATGCACACATTTTAGACAGAATATATATATATATTACCTATATGTGTGTGCATGTGTGTGTATTTAAAAGAGAGCCATCAGTTTCCAAGAGTGGAAATATAACCTCAGTATTGCAAGTATGGATTCAGTGTATTTCTTCCAACGCAATTATCTGAAGATGCAGAGACTTGTTACAGTAAAAAAGCAGCTACATAACATTTTAGGAGCCTAGTAGGTTAAAGTATATTTCTGATTAATTTGTCACTTAAACAGCCCTGACTCTTCAGTGTGAATTGGGGATTTAATAGCAGCTCCCAGCTGAAATGAATGGTGTTTGCTTGGCTGAGCATCTCAGTCAGCTTTGAAAATTTTAAACGTGGATGTATCCCTGATGGCCTTTTGGGATCTCCAAGGAACAAACCCAACTGTCTTTGCAAGGCATCCCTGCTCAGGGGAAAGCAGACAGGTGATGGCACCTGGTGATGAAAGATGCCAAAGTCTTCAGGGAGCTCTACAGATACCACTTTGGGAGCTCATTCACAGATACAGCCTGGAGCAGATTGCAAGTTAGTGCCATCTGTGTAATCTCAGAGACGTAAGCAAAGCTGAAGCCAGCTAGATGAGAACATCTAGCTTTTCTAATACATCACAGCCTTAACCACAATATGCAAGTCTGTCCTTGCCAGATTGTCAACCTCAAGTGACAGCTGTCCAAGCAAAACCTTGCAGCACTGTCTGATGTGCTGCAAAGAATCCCATACTTCTTCATCCACCTTCATCAAGCAGCAATGGGGAAGGAGCCCCAACCCCAGCTTTATTAAAAAAAGAAAATCATGGCAGATCCAGAACCTCAACATCCAGACACAGACTATTAGCAGAAAGGAGGGAGAGGAGAGAAAAATGCCATCATCCTCCCCACCTCCATGTCCAGCTGCTCTGGACAACAGTCCTCACTCAGCTATCATACATCATTCAGCAGCAGCAGACTGTGTTGGACTGAAGCTTTCCCTACCATCCCTGTTCAGCACTGCCACAGCATTGCCTCTAGGAGGAAATGGTCCATGACTGAGCTATCTCAGAAAAAGCACTGGGAGCCTTGCCTTGCTCTTCTCAGATAGGGTACACAAAACCTAAACTGAGCAGTCTTTCCTCAAAATCAGGAAGACGTTTTCTACAGCGATCATCAGAATGAAATGATCTCTCTCCCAGAACAGCTAGTACATTAATATCTTGGTCTTGTATAAGGCTGTTCACTATTAGTTATGAAAGATTTTTGCTAAAAACCATGATCACCCATGTTTTACTGACAGAGGTACTGAGTCAGAGAGAAGCTAGGATTGACCTACATCTTGGATACTGATAAAGACAAGTAGAGAACCCAGGCCTCTCCCTTCAAGACCCAAACTTGTGCTTCATCCGCTGAAGATCACACCGACTTCATGAAGCTACAATCCATGCTAGGCACTGAAGAGTTGATTATACTGGAAAATACCCGCATTTTTCAAAGTTCTGCTCCCTGAAAAAACATAACAGCACGTGGTCTCCACATTGGCCTCCTGAAACAGCTCTGTAGGGTAAGCACTGTAGGTGATAACTACACGTGTTTTGACCCTATGACCTGCTGTATTTCTTCGGTCTTATCTTTGCATTCTGGGTGGTGAAGGAGCTGAGAGAAGGAACTTTACACAGCTCAGAAATGTGTAAAAATATCTCTTCAAGCCTGTAGTATGAGCATCTGGGCTAGTTAGAAATGTGATGGCGTGCCTGACAGCAAATGTATACAGTAAAGTGCCACACAGAGAAGAGCAGCCAAGATTACCCCAAGTGATGGCTCTTAGACATAGCACAGCACCACGCAAAACTATAGCTCACCTCATGCTGGCTCTGCTGTGGCTGAGGATCTCTGTGCTGAACTGCCCTGTGCAACATAAGCCTGTGCAGAGCTTCCAGCTGCCCCTGGTGTGCCCTGGGTGCTGGTCCACACACTTTCCTGCAGCTGAGTATCATAATTTTTCATGGCCAAATGGTATGGCTTGTTCTGGGAGTGCAGGCATAAGTCCCAGCACTGCTTACACTTGGATGGTTGACTCTGTGGTGAGAACAAAGGCAGCTCTTGGAGCGTGCCTAGTCTTTCAGAGGAGGAGAGGAAATTCACCCTGCAGTTAACTGGGAAAAAGCCTCTCAGCTGATGCAGGAAAGAGGATGCAACTCCTTAAGCCTTAGTATTCCCTGGGCAAACGCAGCACTAGTGACGGTGCCATAAACAGTGCAGAAGGCTGTAGGGATTGCTCAGTAAACTTGGATTATTTCTGCACTCACCCTCACTTTCAAATCATTGGTGTTCCTGGGGCTCTGAGGTCTCCTAATGTTTACAACAATTCCGTTGTAAAGCACCAAATCCTTCTTTCCTTCAAATTGTTATGAGATGTAATCTTTTATGAATAAGTAGCTCCTTCACAGAAGGGTTTAAATGGAAAGTGTGTTTTACACTCATTTTCATCAGCACACGCCTGCCAGGACTATTGAATAAAAGCCTTAATGTTTTCTCAAGTTCTCTGATAAAACTTGATGCTGACAAAATCAGACTATATTTCTTCTTTGTTTACACTGATGACACTGGCTTTTCATGGAGGGGCAGAGAGTTAATTTGAGGAGAACATTGCTTTTATGGGACAACAGGTCAGGATGTCACACAACACTCTTCCTCTGCAGCCCCATGACAACAACTGGGTAGGAGGAGATAGTTCTGCCCGCCAGCTCCCCAGCTCCCAAACGGTTAGATGCCAAGTGTGAATCCTTTTCAGCCTTTGAATGATTTGGAAGAGAAATTTCAGGCTTTTCATTCTGCCCATGCTAAATGCAAAGCGTTGTACAGCAAGTAGTATCCTTCTGGAGAAGAAGCTGCAGAAGAAAATGGGCACCATGATTAGGATGACCCAGCGTAGCTTTAAATGTCCTGCACCCTGGGACGTGTTGTCCATTGTTGGCTATTAGCAACACACTGTTGGCTATTAGCAGTACACCAAGACAGAGGTTTCCCACTTTGCTAGGGAAGTTCCTGAGACATTCATTGGGTGTGTGGAGCTGTGGGGTACTGCCAGGGGTGGTGACATGTTTGAAGTTCTTCAGCTTCCACTGAAGTGCTGGCAGCAACCACAGCCTTCCATCCAGGGAGCCCAGCCAGGCCTCTGTTTGTTTAAGGCTGGTTTGGGCTGAACTTTGGACCCCTGCTAGCCTGACAGCATTTCTCAAGACAGGGAAGTCTTGACATGGACATGGACCTGTTGGAGTGTACCCAGAGGAGGGCCACAAAAATGATCAGAGGGATAGAGCACCTCTCCTATGAGGACATGCTGAGAGAGTTGAGGTTGTTCATCCTGAAGAAGATAAGGCTCTGGGGAGACCTTATTATGGTTTTCCAGTACTTAAAGGGGGTCTATAGGAAAGATGGAGACAAACTTGTTAGCAGGGATTGTTACAATAAGACAAGGAGTGATTGCTTTAAACTAAAAAGGGGTAGATTTAGACTAGATAGAAGGAAGAATTGTTTCACAGTGAGACTAGATAGAAGGAAGAATTGTTTTACTAGGGCAGTGAAACACCAAAACAGGTTGCCCAGAGAAGTGGTAGATGCTCCATCCCTGGAAACATTCAAGTTCAGATTGGATGGAGCTCTGAGCAACCTGATGTAGTTGAAGATGCCCCTGCTTATTGCAGGGAAGTTGGACTAGACAACCTTTAAAGATCCTTTCCAATCCAAACTACTCTATGATTCTATGATTTTATGTCCTCCCTGGGCATGCTAGTCCACTCATTAGGCTGTCAAGGGTCTAACTGGTGGGGTTTGGTAGGGGTGGCTTTGCCGAGAGCCTTGCAGCTTGTTGTCCAGTGGGCAGAGCTTGTTCTGTGCTAAGTGAATGTTTTTGGCCTGGGCCTGCAGCTGGGCTGTCCTCCAACACATGGGCAGAAAATGTAGAGTCGACAGAATGTTGCTAGGCCCGTGCTCTGGGGAGTGGGGTGGGGATGGCCTCCTCTGGCAGTAGACTTCCATCTATTTTGCAGGGGACTGAGCTATGGAACCCAGTGACCATAGCACAAGAGAGGTAATAAATTGTTCTGGCAGCTGGAGAAAGAGTCGTCAGTGCTTTGCAGGAGAAAAGCAAGCATCAATCTCTGGACACTTGCTCCTTTTCTTTTCCTTTGACTGCAGGAACTCCATCCTGGCCAAGGGAAATGCAAACTGGTACAGAGACAAAGGGCAATTTGCTTTCCCTTTGGCCTTTACAGCAGTGACTGTAAGATAATTCACACCCAGTCCTGAACTCAGGGGTGCATGAGAAGACTACTGCAGCATGGTCACATACCTATTGGCTTCCTTAGCTCTTGAAGTAGGCTACAGCAAAGTGACTTTTGTGGTCAGCGTGGGTACAAAGCACAGTGCTCCTGCATGTTGTTTTAATGTCCACCCTTCCTGCTCCCTCAGTTCTTTCACTACCCTCTGAGGAGGATAGTTGGACCTGTCCCACAGCCCCATATATCAGAAGCACTAGAAGGGAACATCACCTAGCGGCAGGGATGGCAGGGATGCTCCCATCTTCATGTCTGTGTTCATACCCCACACCACCTAAAACAAGGCTTCTTCTAAATCAGTGGGGAGAGATAATTACCTTTGGAGGCTGGGAATATTCCCACCAGTCTTAGACATCAATTGCAGGGGAATCCTTCTCTGTCTGTGCCTTGTTTCCCCCCACCACCCCAGGCTGGAGGCATGCCACTGACTGCTTTAGAGAAAACAGCAACTTCTAGAAGGATGAATTTAGATTAAGCCAATCCCCTCCCTAGAGCATAAACTTGCATAGCTGTTGTCTGGTCCTTATGTTTTACTAGTGTCCTTCTCCCCTCTCTGGCTGAAGAGGGCATGGCTCTCCTACTTTTTCTTGGTGGTTGCTCAAAGTCTTTCCTCACCCTGGGAAGCTGCTTGAAAAATCATCCAGCTGAGGGCAAGAAGGGGAGGTGCAAGGCTGGCTGAAAGGAGAGGGGCACCCGGGAGAGTGGCACAGGAAAGCAGAACAAGAGTCATTCTCCACAGAAATATTTCTTTATCAAGTCGGTATGCAAACACAAAGCACAGCCATTGGCTTTAATTATGGAGACTGTGATTTGGTAGCAGTGTCCGTTCATAGCCCTTGAATGGAGTATTTTACAACCTTTTACACCTTTTACTGTGTTACAGTCTCACTAAGGATCTTTGAACTTTATTCTAGGGGAACCAGTTCAAAAGGCAGGAAGTTTAATCAGAAACACTTTTTTAATTTTAGGCTGAACAATATCAGTACAAATATCCTAAGAAAAATTTTAAGTGAGTTTCCAAGGTATTAATATACAAGTGCAATTGAAGCCAGTTATAAGCATCAGGCAGACTTTATCTGGGTCTAGAGACTGCACTTGCAGTAAGTAACAGATTGGATAGAATTATCTACAGTTCAAATAACAGTTTCACTAGAAATGAAACAAAACCCCAGTAAAATAATCAGACCATAGAGCGACACAGTGTGAGCTGCTTAATTGTCAGCTATTTAAGTTAGGATTTTAGGGCCTGAGCATTTATGATAATAAGCTCTGTTAGAGCTGCTGCTTTTAGTATTTTTTTAAAAAAGCAACAAAGGAGTTGTTCCAGTCTACCAGGCACCTGGCATGGATTGCTTATATGCAGCCATGCATGTTATATTTAAAAGCATGTGTGAAAAGCCTGTATGTATTAAAATAAAAGTTGAAGAGGAACTAGAAGGTGCCTGCATAAAGGAGTGCTTGGCCAAGCAGGGGGTTGTGTTTTGGGGAAGCTGGATCGAGGACCATTGCTCAGGGATACTCTTTGTTGTCTTACAGTGGGATGCTGCAGCCGTACTGCTACCTGGTCCCTTCAGCTTTTTTTGGGAGACTCTGGCTTTCCTGTGCCCTGTGCTTTGCTGTGGTGCACCTTAGTGCAAAGAAACAGCCTGAGGCCAGCATTTATCATGAGCAAGGAGCCGAAAGTGCTTGGGAGCAAATGTGGCAGCTGAGTTACCCACACAGATGGAGCAACAGGGCTTTTAAGTTGCACCCCCTCAATCCTTCTGCCTCTCACTGCTGCACTTTGTGGGGGTGAGGAACTGCCCAACCTTCCTGCACCACCTCTTTCCCCACGTCATATGCCCTGATCAAAGGGCATTGATTTTATTGAGATTTCCAGATAAAGCCTCTCTTTTCTTATAAAAACTCTTTTCCTAAATGCATGAAAAAGGCAAGAAAAAGCAAATCTTGTAGAGGAACTGGGGCCCAATGCAGAGCACAGAAGACAAGAGCAAATCTGCTGCCAAATATTTCTTGGTACTGGCCAAGTTCTTGCAAACCCTGACAAAATAAGCATATGCCAACCTGCGTATGGTTAGGATTGTGAAAAGAAGGAGGGGTCTGATTCTGCACATGTTCATGTATATGAGCAACTTTGTGCATCTGTGAGCTGCTAGTAGTGAAGCTATCTGCAATTGTAAAATGGCTTTAATGTGTAGAAACTGGGCCTTTTTATAGCCAGGTTGCTTTTGGTATCTGCTGAGAAATCTTCACGCATTAGTTTCTCCCTGCTGTCTCAGAAAAGGCTACATAGCCACTCAAGCAATTTCTGCTGGCCTCCCCGCAGCTCATCTTTGCTCTTCTTTCAAGTGCTAATGTACTATGGGGGATCCTGAGAGGGGCCAAGGGGTAAATTTTTTCTCCAGCAAATTCCGTGGATGAGTTAAAATGCCGGCCCTTACATGGCACAGGTACCAGCCCTCTGTGGCAGGGGTTGGATGGAGAACTCTCCCCTCTCTCTGGACAGGCAGCTGTGTGCTTCATTCCCTTCCAGGTACCCTCTGTACTAAAACCTGTCTCTCACCCCCACTGAACCTCCCCATCCCTGCTCTCCTGGCTGTCCCTGCAGCATAGATTCACTCACTGTTCCAAGAGGTCTGTGGACACACAAGCACAGCTCAGTGGCAGGATGGAGAGATGTCCTCTCCGGGGGTTATGGGGAGAGAGGTACTCACTGCATTATTGACAAGATTTTATTGGCGAGATTAGTGCCACTTACATGTAAAACAGAAAGTCCACAACCAGGGCTGGGCTGGGCTCCACTATTGTTTTCATGTGAGCAAACACAGAAATTGCAGATGCCATGTGGGGCCCACAGTGGTAGAAAAATGCCTTTGATGTGCAATTCAGCCCCCTGACAGGGGTGGTGGGGGCCCTTGCTCCCAGCTCACCTTCCTTAAGGGACACCAGTGTGCTGCAGGGAGAGGCTTTGGCGCTGCTCTTTCCCCATCCACCCCTCTTGCTGTTCACTTTGAGATTGGATTTTTTGGATTTGATTTTTTTTAAATGACCTTTTCATTCACCCCCTGTTGCAGGTAACTGGAAGCCGTGGGTTTTGTTGCTGCGGGCAGAGCTAGCACTCCTGAGGTATTAACCCAGGCCGTTCAAGTCTGGATGCAAGTCAGGTCCTACAGCTGGCTCCTCCCCAGATGTGCAAAATAAATCCTGGCATGCCCTCCAGGTGGTTGGATTAAATTAGTGGATAATTTAATGGGAGTGCTAAATCCTTATGGTAACAAGTCATGTACAGCTTTATCTTGTAATACTTTTATAGCAAGTTTAGAGCTCCTAAAAGCAGTTATGTAATTCCCACGCCATTGTAATAAAATTCTGTGCCCTGTGGCTATTACAGGGCAGAATATTCAGGTTTTCTTCCAGATTGATCTCTAGGTTTGTGTATTTCAGCAAGTTGTTATAAGGGGTAAATTTACTGGGAAACCTGCTGTCTGTGATAATGTTACCTGAGCATTTGGGGATGAACATGTAGACATGGAGTCCTGGGACTGGAGGAAACAGTGTCCTACCTGTGGTGAAAGGCAAAGGATCTGGATAAATGGACCTTCATTCATGAAAGAAAAAAACAACTATTTGGAATCATTCTTCCAAGTAGGAGGATGTCAGAGAGAATTTCTGGTACAGCCTCCTTTTCCTTCTCTGCCAGCAGTTTCATTTAGATGTCTGCCCATGCAATACCTGTCTGTTCTAATGATCAGGCACTTAAAGGCTAAGTAGTACAAATTTTTACATTTCAGACTTCTAATGCATCTAGAAATGTAACAGAAAAGTGTTCTTTTTAATGCCATATCTCTGGTAGAAGTGGAGAAAACCTGAAATTAATTCTTAAGCTATAATTTTATGGCTTAGCATAGCCCAGATGAATGTCTCTGGCCATATTATGTAAAATGCTTAGGTCTCCCAGGCCAACTCAAGTCCTCACACCTTGTCAGTTCTCATGTACTTAAGAAATACTTTAAATGGAGTGTTTCACCAATATTTATGCCTGATATACTTCCACATGTTGAACTCTGTGTGTGGATGGTGCAACCCATTGATTCATAAAGATCAGCTAAGGTAATTGTTCTCCAGTAGTCAGGCTTACCATGAAAATCTTCACCTGCTCCTCTCTTGTTATAAGAATCAAGGAAGCTAATTCCTTTTGCTGTATATTCCTTTTATGGCTGTAACAGTTGAACCTTATTTTTTTGTAAGGGTTTGTTTCTTACATCCGTACGGAAGCATCATGAGGTTGTGTGAGATCAACTACATATTTACTTGTTCAAAATCCCTGTAGTCCTACATACTTACCTTTGCACTAGGTTGCATCATAATATTTACCCAAGAAATGTTCTTAAACACCGCCCTTAAGGCAGGGATATAAGCAACTTGATCCATTTGATCTACAAATCAAAGATGTTTTGTGCACACAGATGTTATGCACAAAGCACTTTTTTTGGATCGAGATGATGTATCTTCTCTCTTTGTCTATCAATACATTAACAACATAGTCAGAACTGAAACAATATGGGTAGATGCTTTCTTTAGAAGTTCAGAGGATCCATTAGCAATTATGTGGGTGTATAATGCTCTCCTATTTATTTCCAACATTAAACATGAACACTACTCAGAAATCTGCATATCTTTATGCCCTACTATAACATGATGCTGAAGCATTAACATTTATAGAAATTTAAGAGAACAATTAAGTCTTGGGGGAGAGGCTTGCTTCATGTGTTCTTCCCTGGCTTAGAGAATTAGATGCATTATTTACCTCATGCATTGAGGGCCAAATCTTCCCTCTGCAACTGTCTGCCTCAGTGGAAGACTTGCCTGGGGAAGGGCTTCCGAGTTTTTCTGGTCAGAAGGAAGTTATTCTTTTTATTGGATCAGAAAAGCATGCAGTTATGTGTGCAGCAATTAAATATCCCTCTCACTGTCAAGAGACAAACCATCACTTTAGATTAGTTCTCTTTTAGATGTTTTTCCCTTTGCCATTAGATTAATTTAACCTCATCCCTGCCTGAGAATCCAGATGTACTCTATGCCAGGGGAGTGGATGTGTGTGTACTGACTGAATATGTGTTATACCCTATCCTGCCACAGAGCATTAGTGAGTAATGCTTTTACATAGACTGCAGGCCCCTTTTTGCTACTAAGTATATGTAGGAGGAGGGAAAAGATATATGAATTACGAAAATCTTGTATCTCTGAAATGGGGTTTTACAGCTGTCAGAATACATGTAATGTTTGCAGCCTATTATTGCCATGTACAAAGTGGTTCCATAGCCTGAGGAACAACCGACTCGAGCTGCAGAAAAAGCACCCACGTTTGTATTCATGCCCTTTCTATACCAGCATTGCACTTTAGAGAGCAAAGAAATTTCAGAGGATGGGTAGAAGAGGATGAACACACCTTTCCAGCATGTTTGTGGAAACCAGGTGGATGGTGCCAGTAAAATTGACCATGCAAAAGTAACTTAGACTCAAGAAAAATGTCCAGATGTATTGCTCTGAATTTGGAAGGCCTTCTAAAGGAGACCAGACACTGGTCCATTGGTCTTGTTGTGGCTCCTGACACTCACAAAGTTTAGTTTTCACTTGTCTGACACAGAGATGAGGATGAGATTGGAAAGAAGAGGATGTAATAATTTCAAAACAAAGGAATTTTTGCCTAGCAGTTCTCTTGACTAAATAAAGTGATCATTACCAAATGTCTTGAAAAATTTTAGGATAGTGTCATCAGCTGTTTCCCTGCTGACACCCTTACATTCAAGGTCCTAGTCAATTCATGTTTCAGTAGCATAAAACCACTTTCTGTTTTAAGTCAACATCTTGAATTTAAATTTCAGACTCGCAGTTCCTGTTCTGATGATTTGTTATGAAATAAAGGTCATTCATCAATGACTTAGACTTTAAAATAATCTTTTTTTTTTTTGAGAGTACTCCTGGTTCCACTCATTTTCCCATTTTGAGGCAGGATGATCTTGTTACAGCTGAAACTGATGGTAAGCCATAGGAAGTTTCTCTCAAACCAGCGGACACCTTCTGCACAAGAGAAAGAAGAAACCCTCTGGAAGCATAACTGCTGAAATTCATTAAGTGTTAACCTCACATTGCATGTGTTGAAAGTTCCTGACCACTTGCAGGTCAAGGAATCAATTGCCAGAGAAAATTGTTGACAATTTAAGCTAATGAATAAATGTAGGGTCATGATCCCTTCAACTGCACTACTTGGGGAATGAATTTTACAGAATACATAATTTTCTCAGCTTCACTGAAGAAGTGACACAGAAACTAGATTGCCATACATGACCAGAAGAGAAGAGAGAACACAGGATACATAAAACCACAATCAGTGGTGTCAGAGACATAGAAAAGTCTCACCCCAAACTCTTGGTAGGTTTCTGGTAAATGAAAATGTGAAATGGAAGAGTAGGTAATGACAGTATCAGCCTTAAAAAGTAGTTCTTGCCTAGTGCCAGTGTTTAATTTTATGAGAGAATCTGACACAAACTCCATCCTATCTACACTCGAAAGATCATCGTTTGTGTCAAGTTATTCTTCAATCTATGCAGCATGCAAGGCTGTCGGGGAGAGCTAGCAACACTCAACTTTCAGTCTTGCAGCTAACCCAGCTGTCTTGCAATTGGGTGTGTGGCAACTTGAGATGGACTTAGTAGTGTATATGGGTTCTTCAGTCCTAGGTGTACACTTCAGTACACTTAGGTGTACTGAAATCATATTTTAAAACAGTTTTCCATCTACAGTCAAGCTATCACTGTGAACCTGCCAACTGCTTCTTAGAGGATCTGTCAAAGCAGACTAAGCCTATTGTCAGTATGCTTACATTCAGTTTACAAGACTCTGAAACCTCCCACCTGAAAACACAGGACACATTGTGGACACATTTAAGTGTCCACAAATCAAACTTGAAAACTTTCATTGTAAAGAAATTACTGTCTTTGCCTTGTACTCCCTCAGTCATCATTAGCAGCCCCCTCAACAACTCTACCTGCTCCTTATTTTCTTTAGCCTAGAATGGCATGATCTCAAACTCGGAGCACTGTGGATGTATTGCACATCAGAATCACAGCAAGAGGCAAAAATGGACAAAAAAAAAGTGTTTGTCAGTGCAAAAATAAATGATACAGCTACCTAGAGGGAGACAATCCAGGTAAATAAAATATTTTTTTCCCTCAAATGCTCTTGAAATCTGTCGAAATAGGATACATACACTACAGATAAAATCAAAATCTTTCTTCCTGGCATGGCTGTTTGTGTTTCTGCAATTCAAAGTTAGCATCCAAATTACAGAAAGTTGCTTTTGGTTCTCCAGCAGTGTAATTGCTAGTGCTCCCCACATTCCCTTACAGTAACTAGTTGAAAAACATCTGGGTCCTTCTAACAAAACCTCTAGGCATTCTATTCTAGCCCACAGTGCTTTCATTAAAAAATATCCTTTCAAACTGATTTCCACAGTGGGATTTTTTTCCTTGCAGAGTATAGGTTTGTTTGTTTTTCTGGGAGAGGATATTTCCATCTACTGATGATCATTGCCAGTCATTACTAGACAGCTGCAGTATCTGGCTTAAGCTGCTACTGATTTTTGGGGTGGAGATGCCTCCTGTTTTATATGTGTGTACGTATGTATGTATATATGTATATTTCAGCAGTGTGAGGATGTGGTTTGGTGATGTGTTAAAACCCAAGTGCATCTAGTACTTGGTCCAAAATGCCTTGAATGTACAATGTGGAATGTCAGTTATGTATAAACTCCTTCTGCCAAGGAGTTTATGTTAAGTTTCAAATATGTTCAAAGTGTTTTGATGGATCAACTTTCTGTTAGTAGAGTTTATACTGGATCAGTATTGCCTGTCCAAATCCAAACACTTACAGTTATTGCAATAGTTTTTCCATTCTTCCTTGCTCCTGCTCATTGCCACCCAGGATCATGCCCTCAAGTTGTTGCAGGTTCTGAGCCCTCTGCATCCATGGTCTTTTTACTGGTTGCCTCCACTGGGCTTTCATTAGCTACGGCTGTCTTCACTGAACCTTGCTTTGCAGACGATATTTGCAACACAACTTTCCTTGGTTGCCTTTCTTTGAATGAGACCTCTTGTCTTGTATTAGAATTCTGCACCACTGAAAGGCTTTGGATTTTCAAAAGTACCTAGTGCAACAGCACCTTATTCCCAGTGCAAGCCATCCCATGCCATATATACATCATTCTTATCTTCCTGATCCAGTCTTGCTCAAGGGAATCCAGACTGGATAGATGTATTAGTACTAGTCTCTCCAAGGCTCTGGGTAGGAAGGCTGTTTTGCAGCAAGATGCTACACGCTGAACCTTTGTTGCAGGGCAGGGAGGGAATGGCATATGGATAAGGCAGCCTCTCCTTAGAGGACCTATGAGAGGGCTGAGATTGTCAGCAGCCAGTCTGGCAGCAGGGAAGGGAAAGCTTGCTTGTACTACAGGAAACCTGACTGCAGCCTGAAAGACAGGGAGGGGTTGGTTCCCAAGTTCAGCAGTGATTCAGCAGCAAAGCCTGTTCTCCTGATCCCCCAAGAAGGGAAAATCCAAGCATAAGGAACAGAGCACCAAAGGAGAGAAGCCAAGAACTGGTTGGATGTCTCTTTAGTTCCTAGGTGTCCACAAAAATTTGCTAAAACTGAGGGTAGAGCCACCAGCCAAGGTAAAAGGCTCATTACCCATGTTTACCCTCTTTTGAACATTTTATTTAAAGTACAGCGTAGCATTGGTACCTCTGCTACTTCTTTAACTGCTCCTGTCTACACATCTTCTAATATCTGACTAGAGCCAGGAAGTTCACAACAATGTTCTTCTGCTCCAAAATGCGTCACCAGCACATTCACCTGCACCTTGTTACCTGTCTGAAGGGTTTGCCCAGGCCCATTCCAGCTGCTGATCCTCCTAGAAAAGACTGCCTGGCCCTCCAGCCTCAGGGTCCTCATAAATCCAACTTCTGTCTGGTCGTAGGGATGTTTCTTTGGCTGGTATTGTGAGACTGAATGCAGACATACATGCATGTGTATGCATACACGTACAGTTACAGCAGCGATGATGGTTTGACCAGAAAAAGGCTTTGATGAAGTGAAACTAACCCGAGCTTTTACTTAACACTTTCTGATCCTCACCAGTCATAGGTCACACCTCATAGGTCACACAGTTGCACAGCACCTCAGCACGGTGCTGTATTTCCCCCTGTACAAGCCCTGAGATGGATGGGCTTCTCTGCTAAGGTCTCCTGCTCAGCTCTCCAGAGTTCTTGGCCCCAGGATAGCTAATCTGGAGACTGGTTCTGCTCATACTGGGAAACAGACTGCCCCAAAGTGTCCAGAGGCAGCTGGTGTATGTCATCCATGTTTGCCTCTCATACATGTCCAGGTGGTGAATCAGAGGCAGCGAGACCTTTGCAGAAAGACAGCTGCCCACAGCGCTAGCCCAGGCAGCAGAGAGCTGCTAGTGGCAATCGCCCTAAAATAGTCCAGGGGAGGAGCACAGCTGGGCGGAGGACAGTGACTGGTTTCATTTTCTTGCTTGAGAAGAATCGAAACCTGTGGTTAAAACCAGAGAGCAACCAGAGTCCAGGTGTGCACCTCATCCTAGAGGCTGGCTACTCTCTGGTGGCCTGGCTGTAAGAGTTTACTAAGGGAAGCAGGGGCTGCTTGGGTGGCCATGGGGACTGTGTTCCAGGTGGATACTATTTACAGCTTGGAGCAGAGGTTTCTGCTATTGCTGTTGTATGCCGTACTTGTGAAGTGAGATAGGCACTGGGAGATGCTTCAGGTGGTGGAGGTGTAAGAGTGTGTGTAGGAAAGTCAGCCCCTGTCTCTTCAGCACCTGATATCCCTCATACCTTTAATCATCCTCTGCAGACACGTTTTCTAGATTAAGTCAGTAATGCAGCACCAAGTCTGCCACAGAACATATCTTGGGAGTGATGGAGGTGAGATAATGCAGGAAGCACTGTAAGATAATCAACACTTCTAGTCCTAGTGCTAAACTGCCTGCCTTCCTTCTCACCCGCTGCTTGCTGTGCCTCATGTTTTCAGGTGCAAATTTCTTTTTTCCCCCATGGTTTGCACTTTCTTTTAATTAAGTCTTTGTAATCTCTGCTTGTATTTATTATGTCTGAGATGGGATACCAAGGATTGCAAAAAGCCTGGAACAAAAGAAGTTGCAGCTAAACATAACAAGATATACAGGGTATGCAGAAAGACAACTATTGCTTCCTTCTCATTTCAGCACAGTTTAGAAATATAACTGGCAGCCCCAATAAGTCTCCCAGAAAGTAATTAGCCAGGACTTCCCCAAACCTCAGTGGTACATGCTGGTACAGAGACAGTTGGTCCCACTTGTCAAAGTCCCACCAGCTGTCTCTTCCTGGTCTCCTAGATATCGTTCAGGATTATTGTTCAGGGGAAGGGGATCGCAGTAAGACAGTCCTTTTATCCTACAGTTTTTTAGTGTACTCTGTGTGTTGAATGCATGCATGATAATGTGAGCATTGTTTGTTTCCTTTCAAAAAAAAAGGTTTTTTCCCCAATTGCATACCTTCCCATTCTGCTGGCTCTTTAGTGTTAAATGTTCTTCTTATTAATTGTCAAATGTCAGTGATGCTGCTGTGATTTATCACTAATCCACACAAGTTTTCTGGAGTAGAGATACACCCTTCCTATCTATTTATTACCTAACTGCACAGGGGATTGTGAACAACTACACACCTGAATAAGACACAGCTCATCCATTTCCTCAGCCTCAGAGGTGTTCATCATCATTCCTAAATCTTCCCTCATCCTGAGTTTTATCTTTCAGCCAAGCTCAAAGAAAATACCATGCAAAATCCTAGTTTTACTCACCACTGTTTGTGACAACATCATGTACTACACCAGGAATATCTGTTGCTCTCTTTTTCCTTGAAGTGGAAAATTGGATCAGGAGAAACAACTAGTTTCTTACAATTCATCTCCATAGTCCCTTCTCATGCTCTTTGCCAGATCTCTACCTTTTTTTTTTTTTGCCATTGTTATCTAAATTTAAAATAAATTTCTCCTTTCCCTGCTGGGTATAGATTATGTATCATTTGGAGAAGATATCACCTGGAGTACAGGTGATCTATCATTTATTCGACACCATTCAGCACTCTACTGACTCATAAAGGTTCATATTTACTTTAAGTACTGAAGTTACAAATATTGGAATGAATAGAAAAATGGACTTCTGGAATATTTTATAATCAGTATCCTGTTCTTTCTGAATTAATGCCCCCCTCCATCTTCCTCAGGTACTGAATAAACCCCTATTTCTATATTTATAGGAACGGAGGGGAGAAATTTCAAAGACCCATTTATTCTTTTCAAAAGGAGAGAGGAAGCAGGCCTATTGAAAACCATTTTCATCTTCTCTGCATCACTAAAAGATATATATAAACTGGAGCTTTGCTTCCCATCACTTGCCTTCCTTTCTCTGGATGACACTGAGATCATGAGATCTGCTTGCCCTCTGTTGCAGCTTTTCCTTCAAATGGAAGGAATCAGATGGTTGGGGCAATGGCTTATAGCTGGATCAGAGAAGGGTATTTAATGGGTCATGCCCCGTATCGAAAGTGGAAAGCAAATATGTAATAAAAACATTTAAATCCCAACTAAAAGTGAGATCACCTAGCAACAAAGAGTGGTCATAGCTGGCATAATCTGTTAATCAGGTTACAAATCTTGATCTGTAATTCACTCAACAGCCTTAAGAAGTTTGATGAAGATTTAAATAGTAAGTTTATAGAGGAAGTCTTCAAAACACACAAAATGTGATAAAGGGGATTTTCCTGAACAGAAGTTAAACTTGAGTTTGAATGAGTTTGAATTTGAACAATTTGTATTGTGACATAGACCTATGCTTTAGGATCCTACTGCCTGTCCTGTGAGATCAATGGAAATGTGTCTTGTGAACATTTATCCCTATGGGTCTGTCAGAAGGTTCCAGCTGAACATGGCAGAACTGCCCTTTGTGGCCTGGAGGGTTCGTGCCACAGTCTGATACATTTCAAATACACCTCAGCTGAATCCCACTGATTCAGAAGTCCCCTACAAAATATTTCTATTAAGAAGAAACAACATGAAGCTGATGGTTCTATACCTATGGCTCAATTTCTTACCCTTCAACTCTCACTCAGAAGGGGAGACAGTTAACCAGGTGGCTTTTGTGAGGGCAGGGGAAAAGAGGAGCTACCCAGAATATTCAAAGCCCTCCAACAGGTAAGTGAAGTATTAGGGAAAAACAGCCAAGGAAGTACCAGACATGAGGATGAGGATGGCTTGATAGGCATATCATTAGCTTTCCTGCAACAGCACAACATTTTCTGAAAGTTAAGATAAACTCTTCATGCCTCCCTTACCACTGAGTCCCAGAAAAAAAGTAGACCTCACAGATAAACTGCTGGTAGTGTTCCTCTTGTCCTTCCGCATGTAGTCAAAATCCACAACTGCATACGAATAAATAGAAAAGTAGAAGAAAGATGGACAGAGGAAAGAAAGATGGTCAGAGAAAAGAGTTCAGCTTATTCAGTAGGGTGATTCAGGTTCCCAGGACAAAACAGTTATTTGTTAACATTTTGTCCTTAATGCCCTGTCCTTTCTACTCATTCTTATCCAGGCTATAGCTAATAGTTGTCTGTGTAGAGAGCTTTTGGGACATAGTCATTATTATTTTCCTGTAAAACACCCATAGGATATAAGATGGGTATTCAAGAACTGCTTAGGTTGTGGGAAGATATCTTCAAACAGTTCTTTGGAAATTGAGGAACACCCTACCTAACTGCAGCTATGAAGGAGTTTTAACCATGATAGCAAGGTTGTAAACACCCATGCAGGAAATCAGCTACTTTAAGGAATCTCATAGAAACACAAGGAACTGATATTGGTCATGTTGCTTTTTGAAGCTTTCTTCTCTCTGGAGTCTGGGGACTAGCTGTCCTTATTTCCATGCCTAAAATTAGCTGGTGTGAGTTCCCTTTGGATACTGTGTGTTTGATTCAATGCTAAATCAGTTTTATGGACATTATATGTTTTCCTCCTCCAGGACCAAGCCCCTGTTACTGCTTTTGCCCTTTCCCCCTTGTGTGTACTCTGCATGGGAATAGGTGTGCATGTTTTATTCATATTATTCATATCCTGGTGTTATCCTTCTGCCAGCACCATTCCTCCTTTTTTTTTTTTTTCCTTGTTTTTTTTCCTGCCTTCAAGTCAGCATACAATATCAAGTGCATCTGTTGTTTATTGATTTATGCAGTGCTCTGGGACTACAGAAGCCTTTTACAAGCAGGGAACACTTCATTTATAACTAAAATACTGGGACCTCTCGGCTGGAACACAACAGCCGTATTACAGTGCTGGTAACACAGCTGAACAGCTCTCAGAGAGAAACTGAAGAACACCATATCTAATTGAAGCAACAAGGGATGGTTAACTACTGTGGGAAAATAGTAATTGCTTATGCTGGAAGCTGGCCAAGACACTAGGGTTAACGTTTCTACCTTACAGAGTGCATGCTGGGACCTTTAAATGGCTACTGCTAATTATAATTACCCCAAATAATACTGTTTAAACCACCTCTTACTAACACATCACACCATCAACTTTATTATTATTAATGCATCCTTCAGACTGCTCTTTATGCAGTCTGCTACCCAACAAAGTAATTCACAGAATGCTAATAAAGCTGTACCAAACCTGCTTTAAATCAGTGGACTTGGGACAAAAAATTAGCGAACGGATGCAGCTCCCAGTTTCAGGTGAGTTTCATTTGTAGCAAACTTTAAAACTGTCAGAAAATATAAGTTGAAAAGAAAAATAGCATAAGTGGGGAGGCAAATTTGTCTTTTGAAATTAGCTCTACTGTCCTGAGTCAGTAAAGAAAGAAAACAGAGAGAAACGTCTCCTCTACTATGTTGTAGAGTATCTGAAAAGATTTCCATAAGCTTTGGGAGATGAGGTAGCATAGCTTGTGTCCACCTGAATTTTATCCATCAGTTCCTTCTGACCCATATTATGAAGAAATGTATTTGTGTTTGCCCCAGGGAGGCTTATAGCCAGAGAAGACTTTACACCTTAGTATTTGAGCTTCATGAATGCATTTAGACTTACATAACCAAATGGTTGCAGTTTCAATAACTACCAGTCAGGTTCAACTGAGGAAAATTTGACTCATAATGTCTAAGTTTAAAAGATGATCACTAATGGCACACAGCAGGTGCCTTTAAATGTGTTTTCTTTTTCAGCTTCTCCATTAACCATCATTTAATGATGAATTGCATATCTTTAAATTTAAGAAAAAAAATAAAGCTCTTTAGGTCTAAAATCTCTATTGGCTATTTTATATAAGAACCTATGCAGAAAATAGCTTCCCAGAAGCGTCAGAAATGCAGACAGATGTGTTCAGCCATATTACTGTCAACTTATTCAAATCCAGAACTCCTATAACTTTTAATAAGAACTTCAGTGGTTGATACCTTTGGCAGTAGGCTCCAGAGATAATGAGTGGGTCTTCTGCAGACCTGGGGATGGAGGGGGAAATCCCACTGTCCTGTTGTGCTGTGTAGCTCTCGCCTCCACTTGGACAATAGCAATTCCAGCTTTTAAAGCTTTTCAAACAGCCAGGAGGGGGGACACCCTCAAGAAACACAATTTTGGCCAGAGGCAGCGCCTCAGAACCTGTCAGGACAGCAGCTGGCCCAGAGCAGAGGGACAATGGTAGATGTCCACAGTTAGTGGACACTGCTCTGGGTACAGAATCTTAAACTTGGATTTGATTTCTGGGCTGCTTTGGGGCTTCTGTGATAAAGATGTTCAATGCGAAGCATGCAAGAATGCATATTGACTGTAACGGGACCATTCCCGTGTCTGAAGTTTAGTGTGTCTATAACTCCTTCAAAGAATGAGGCTGTATATTTTAATTTTACAGGGATGTCAGTAAAGGCTTCTGCTAAACCAGTGGGTGAGAGGGAGGTCTGGGATGCTGACAGCCCTTCCAGTGACTCATTGCAGCATCTTAAAAAAGTCACTTTCCCTCAGCCCAGTCCCTGTCTGTATAAGGAGCATAATAGAGATTCACAGTCTCACACTTGGAATGCAACATCCAGAAATAGTTACTGGATTGTTTTCCTGAGGACACTGTCACAGCAAATTGAGTGGTCTAATAGCAAGAATTCTAACAAGTTAGATTATCTCTCCCTACAAGTGTAGCCTCTCGTATCTTTAACTGATCACGCCTATGACAATACTAGAAACACTGAAAAGAGATTGTCCTGAGATCTAGTGAATATTTAGCCCCCATCCCACCCTCTTGCTCTGTTGATCTCAAGGTGTCAGCCAGAAACATCAATATATGGTAGTAGCATCTTGCCTTGAATGTGTGTAAGCCTATGATATTATGTCATGTACTCATAGACTCCCTAAGACATGGGTTTGCTTTATGCATGTGTTTTCATAAATTATTTCCTTAATTTTTGCAGAGCTCTATGGTGAGTAATGCTCCTGTATTTGCAGAATTTATATTACCAGTAGTTAGAAGGATGGATGTTCCAGTCTGCTGAAATTTTGAAATTTGATTTGCTTCTGAAGAGGAATAAACTTGAATGTTGTAAGTCTTCACAAAGAAGGACTTCAGAAAAAACACTTCAGATAAACACAGAGTTCAAGGTAGTGAAAAATTTATGTCAGTGTTTACTTGTTTTTTCTATATTAAAATATATAATAAAAGGTAAACGTACTTGAAAGAAAATTCATTTGCACAGTTAATGAGGCATTTTTATTTATGAATACAATAAATGAATAAAATAAAATGTAGCATAGTCTGAGAACGTATGGTCTCATCAAAGTTTCTTTATCCAGTTCACTTGGGAACGATGCTTAAGCCAATAAATAAGCTGAGCCTTAAACATACAGCTATTCACAAACCTCTCTCATTTTGCGGAGATGGGAGGCTGTTAAAACCCTGTTCTTTTAACTGCTAAGCTGAGCCTGATTCGGAGTTCGCTGAGACACCACAAATTAAGATCCATTAACCCCCATCTTTTCAGGATGGGTTCCAGGCTGTGTAGGTAGCCAGTAGCTCTCCTGGCACTGACACATCTCCAGGGGATGCTGCACTTGGCTGAGCCTGACAGCAGGATGGTGCTCTTGGTGTCCATGGGGATTGTTGTCAATTTACAAACACACAGGTTCTGTGGTAGACCACCATGTGAAAGATGCATTGAAGCTGTGGGGTTGACACCTTGAAATGCCTGCAACATATCCCCGAAAAGTGTAAGATTTTTGAGGAACAGAGATGTTTGGCCACCAATTTGTGCTGCTGCATGTGGATAAAATACTTCTGGGTGAAGTTTGATGCTCTGTGCTGATGTGGAGATCCTCAGGGAAGAGCTGAAATTCCTCCAGCACTGACTCACACTGCCCTGGCTGATGGAGCTTGTTTCTCAACTGACACACTAGTAATTCCATATTGTTTTTCAGCCAGATTTGTTGGGTATTAGGAACTTATGCTAAAACTGTCTTTAAAAATATGCTGCAAAGCTTCTATTATTTCCACTCTGCCACTTGGGATTAGGATGCTTTAATGGCTGCTTACTGAGAAGAGAAGATTAGGAAACCTCATCTTGGTGTATGAAGTCCCTAGCAAGCAGGTTGTGGTGCTAGTAAATATCAACCATTTCATGCTAAGTTAATGCTGAGAGGTTAATTCCTTATTGCTCAGCATAGGTTATATTTTATCTAAATAACTACCTAGAAAATATCAGAAATAATTTACTCCATAATACAACATTGGAAGGCACTAGGCAATCCCTAGACACCTACTGCAATAAGAAAAAGGAATAAGAAACAAAAATAAGACAACCTATACAGCATAAGTCACACAGTGCAAAACGTCTCTGTGTAGAAACCAAGACATTTAATTACCAACTCAATATATTACACTCAACAACAAAAATCATAAATATTTGAGAAGATAAATCCTGGATTAGTTCTGTGCAATAACCGCTGCAGAAATAAGGGGATGAAACCATTAAAAATTGTCACCTGAGGTGGCGTTTTATTATCCTAAATGACTCATTAACGTGATACCTTCCATCAATAGAAAATATAAAGGTTCAGAAGAATCTCATTTTTAAAACTCTATTTACAACCTTAAGTCCTTTCAGTCTCCAGGGAGGGGATTGCCATCATTATGAAGTGCCAGATAGAAGGTACATACTCAAGAAGTGCTCAGAGCCATGAGACAGTAGCACAGATACCTTTCCTCCTAGAGGGATATTGCTTCAAGCTGAGATATTCCATTAACCAAATTAATATAATCCAACCATTCCAAACCCACAAGATTTGCAGGGATTTCTACCCCCTTCCCCACTCCATTTTTATGTTTGATGTTCTGCAGGCAGGATCTTTACATATCCAGCTAATTCCTGGTGCGGACATAATTGGAGCAGTGGAATAAATGTGGTGAATGGAGATAAATCCAGTTAGCAGCCAGTCACAAGTGCTGTTCCCCAGGACTCGGTACTGGGGCCTGATTCTTTAATATCTTTATCAATAATCTGGATGAGGAGATCGAGTGCACCCTCAGGAAGTTTGCAGATAACACCAACTTGGATGGGAGCATTGATCTGCTCGAAGACAGAAAAGCTCTACAGATGGATCTGGACAGACTGGATCAATGGGCCAAGGCCAAGGGAATGAGATTCAACAAGACCAAATGCTGGTCCTGCACTTAGGTCACAGCAACCCCATGCGGCGCTACAGGCTTGGAGAAGAATGGCTGAAGAGCTGCCTGGGGGTCTTGGTTGACTGTTGGCTCAACATGAGCCAGCAGTGTTCACAGGTGGCCAAAGTGGCCAACAGCATCCTGGCTTGTATCACAATAGCATGGGCAGCAGGAGTAGTTAAGTGATCGTCCCCCTGTACTCAGCAGTGGTAAAGCCACACCTCAGATACTGTGTTCAGTTCTGGGACCCTCACTACAAGAAAGACATTGAGGTCCTGGAGTGTGTTCAGAGAAGGGCAATGAAGCTGGTGAGGGGTCTAGAGCACAAGTCTTATGAGGAGAGGCTGAGGGAACTCGAGTTGTTTAGCCTGGAGAAAAAGAGGCTGAGTGGAGACTTTATTGCTCTCTACAACTACCTGAAAGGAGGCCATAGTGAGGTGGGGGTTGGTCCCTTCTCCCAAATAGCAAGTGATAGGATAAAAGGAAATGGCCTTAAGTTGCACCAAGGGAGGTTTAGATTGGGCATTAGCAAAAAATTTCTTCACTTGAAGAGTTGTCAAACATTGAAATAGGCTGTGCAGGGAAGTGTTCAAATTGCCATCCCTGGAGGTATTTAAAAGACGTGTAGATGTGGTGCTGAGGGACATTGTTTAGTGATGGGTTTGGCAGTGCTGGTTAACAGTTGGACTTGATGATCTTAAAAGTCTTTTCCAACCTAAATGTGTCCATGATGCTGTGATAAATGATTTGTCTGTGTAAAGTGATATTTGTCTTGCAATGAGCTGAATATCTTCTCAGCAAAGGTTCACATAAAGGCATTTTCCTTACTGAGGAATACTACATTTTGACTAGATAGCTTTATTGCTGCTTAACTGGGAGGGGGAGAAAGCATCGCAGATCTATTTGCCATGTGTAGTGGAAATCAGCCCCATGGGTGAGGGCAGAAGGTGCAACACTTCGAAAAGCTGATTTTGACTGACTGTATCGGTGTATGTACTCCCTGTGCCTCAGCATCACTGCGATTTCTCAAGAAAGCTGAGAAATTCTTCCTGTATATACTGTCGCCTTTTGTGTTCAGGGGAAAGGCAGCTGAAGTTGCATTCTTTTAATCCACTGACCACAGTGTTACTACCTATACTGTAAGTCTCTCATACATATCTTGTCCAGAGGTTTTCTTCTATCACTTTTTCCTCATGGAAGAGTGATCCCCATGATTTTGCTGCTGCCTCCTGCATTCCATGGCTAGGCTTAGATCTTAAGGATTTTGGTTAGGAACTGTATTTCTTCAGGTTTTCATTTGGAAATCACCCAGAAAACTTGCTTTTGCTGATCCGCTTTCAGCTGTTATTCATTCACATTTCTATTTTGGTGTTCCAACTAACTTTTGAGACTGATACCTATTTTGTAGCGTTACCATAATTTCCACTATTAAAGAATTGGAAAGCACAGATTACAGATCTCTTTAAAACGAGTAGGTCCATGGAGCATTTAGCCAATGTTTCAGCATGGCAATATCCATTGCCTTTCACTTGCAGCTCTATAGTGGTGGCACCTGGAGCAAGCTGGCAGCCCAGTGATCCAGGGGAACCCAGAGGTCTGTCCCACAAAGCCAAGGATCAAGATGCTGTGTGGGGACCTAGCAAGAAAGACTATGCTTTGCAAAGAGTCTGGATAGGACCCTGTGGTGTCTCTGACAGATACTTGGTTTGGTAGTGTCCCTGAAGGAGAGTAAAAGTTACCTGAGCAGTGCAGCACACACCCACATCTCACTGCCTGACCTGAGACACAGGAGAGGTGAGGGTGTGCACTTTTCCCTCTGCCATCTGTAGGTTGTCTTCTGGTTCAGGAATGAGGACCTTGGAAAGGACAACACTGGGTGCCTGTAGCTTTATTCCCACAACTACTCAAGAAAACAGTAGGTGGTCAATGGGTCTGAAAGGCTCTTCAGCTCTTTCCCTTTGTGTTACGGACTAGACAAATACCACACAGAAAAGGGCTGCATAGGAGCTCTGGTCCTCCAAATCCCTCCAGTGAATTCCCTTCTGTACTTTTGCCTAATAAGTAAGTTGATTTTGTAGGGAAACCCATATCTGTCTGGAAACAAGATGTCTGTGTCATCAGTTTCTTATCCAAGCATAAAATTTATTCCAAATTCAGCTATTGTTGTGTTTATACAACAATAATATGTATCACAGATATGTTTATATATCTGAGGGTAAGGTAGAGCATGCCAATTAGCTCATGCTATGTTTAGGTTGGGATGGGATATGCAAACAGGTCAAATATTCTGCAGAATTCCTCAGGATGGAAACTCCAGTGCTTTCAGTGATACTTAGGTGCCAGGTAGAGTGGATCTTGCTTTCCTCAGAAAATTAGGAAGGGCAGTTACAACACTTTCATATCTATAAGATCAGGTAGTTTTTGCACAACTGTATTAAGAATTATTTCTGTTTTTCACAGCAGTTTTATTTTGGCTCATGGCTGATACCAATAAGGGACAGTACTTTTTGCCTAGATTTCTCCTATTTGGTTATATATCTTAGATTACAACTACACA
The DNA here is from genome assembly GCA_004320125.1 of Scolopax mira. Lineage (NCBI taxonomy): Eukaryota > Metazoa > Chordata > Aves > Charadriiformes > Scolopacidae > Scolopax > Scolopax mira. The sequence continues at coordinate 7,395 of BJBW01008442.1, read as the reverse complement.
TGTAATGTTTTTTCTTTTTTTGAACATCTAGCAGGAAGTCTGCCCATTTACACTTTAGAGGTATTGACAGTGTCTTTTTTGTGAAATCATAGATTTAAGGTCAGAAAGTACCAGTAGGATAATCTGGACGGGCTTTTTGTTTCACATAAGTCAAAGAAACTCAGATACTCTGTCCTTATGAGGCCCCGAGCATCTGTTGTATCCACAAGTTGTTTTTTAGAAACAAATTAAATTAAAGATCACACATGATGATGAATCCATCAGAGCACTTGTTAATTTGTTCCATAGTTAATTTCTCTAATGCTTAAAAATGTGCCTTATTTACAGCTTGAATTTATTTAGCTCTTGGATATCAGAATGTTTTTTAACTCCTGGAGTATAAAGTAGTTGTCTACAGAAAATTCTTTTCCTATATAGGTTCTTGCAGATCACAATCAACACCTTTTTGTCCCTTAAATAAAGTTAATAAATAGACCTCTTTGAGCCTCTCACTAAGTTTTATAGGCAACAGATTGCTTTTGTGGCCCTCTTCTGAGCCTTTTTCCATTTTTCAGCATCATCCTCCCAATGCATCTGTCAAACCTAGACACACTGGCTACATCTAGAATAGTAAATTAAACAGAAACGTTCCTGGGTGCTTGAACTTGATTGCCTCTGCTGTTAAATTGTTAGCACAGGCTAACAATTGTGGTTTTGGGCCTGAATCAATGAGGCAGATCAGCTCAGACCAGAAAATGTCTGAGCACAGTTTGGGGTTAGCAGAAACTAGTGGCCATTCCCAACAGGCAGCTTGTCTGCAGCCACTGTGGTTTAAAAATGAAGATAGTTTGCAGACACAGATATGGACCATTTCATGCCAGCCATCCTCAGTGCTAGTGGGCAGCTCAGGGTGCTTGTAATTTACTGGCAGAGGCACAGGCAGTCCATAGTCTGTGGTGGCCTCACAGCACCATGTTTTGAGAGTGGGAGCACTCACTTCTTTTTGCTATCCAGTGTTCATGCCTCTAGATCTACACTCCTCATCACCCTGCTGCCCTTGAAGCTTGTAGTGATTTTATTATCTACCATGTTCCCCAAAATATTGTCAAATGTTATCACTATCCAAGGATAGTAGGATATTGGATTTTTTTTTTTTTTGCAATAGCAGGGATAACACTTGTACTTCTAAAGGCATATTTTTGAATTTGACTATGTATGATATTTATCTGAGCACCCTTTATGAATGTGGGTGAGCTTTCTCACATAAACATTCTGCTCTCATCACGATATATCACTTCACCATTTTTACTAGAAATGATTTTAGAATTCCTTCCAGAAAGTAGTACTAATAAAATAAGATAATGAATACTGTTGTGCCGGGAAAAAAATCTTTCTGGGAACTCCTAGGAATCCTAAAATTTCAGTAAGTGAATGTTTTGCCCTTTGCCATTAATATTTAGGATGTATCAGATACCTTACTGGTAACCCATTCCTTTGGCTACACTGATTTCATATAGCCTCATAGTTTTAAACCAGGGTGCTCTACACTTCCTCCACAAAGGCCTCAAAAAAATCTTTTTGGGCAATCTGGCAGTGGGAAGGAGAGGAAATAAAACATTTCACAGAGGACAGTAAGTAAGGGGAATGGAGATAAGTGGGACCTGGACAGTGTTGGATTTCATCCCCCTGGGAGACTTTCTCTGTCACTGTGTGAAAAGTATGTGAAATGAAAATCCTCCTACATTTGTAGAGAGGCATTTTCAGCGATAATGCAAACATGTTTGGCTCTCTCCCAGCTGCAGAAAAGTTGAATTCTTAGCCTGAAGTAGAACTATTTTTTTCCTCTGTTAATTTCAAGATCCAAGGTGCATTTTCATCATTCATCATCATGTGAAAGGTGCTTCTGTGTCAACTTCACATTGTCACATAACTGGTTAAGTCAATGCATATTTCACATCATCTCCTGATAGTTTTCAAGAGAGGAGGTAGGATCGTCTGAGGTTCTTAATGGTTGCAAGATGTGTTAACCTCAACAACGAATTAATTCAGCACTGGGTTTCTGCATCTCTGCTAATGCTGGCCACCAAATAATCTATGGGATCAAGCCAAGAGGGGTATGTTTGGGGACAAAGTTGGTGTCTTAAATTAAACTATTTTTGCTGTACAATTACAATAAACTAATGCTTTTGGTCAGCTGACAAGTGGCAAGTTTTTAAGATGCACTACTTTGATTTATTAGAAGTTTATTACTATACTGTAAGGTGCCTTGTTGCAATGTCTCAATCCATATCTAGTTCTGGATTTTTTTCTACTTCAGAGGATAGTCATGTCTCAATCAAGATTTAAGTAAGGTTTAAAAAAAGATATTCCTGCAATAGCATTAATGCCATGGTTGTCCTACTCAGTTGTTTTTCTGATGCTGGGTCCTGACCGCTTGGGTTGCTTGTAGATAGGAAGGGTTAAAAAGATAAGGCAACAAAGTGTTAAAATGAGAATGGTTAAGTGACAGTGGGGCAGCACCTCCAGTGTAGGGGATTGGAGATTGTTAAATTTCTTTTGCTGCCAGGAAAAACTCCATTCCTCCCAGGATGGGGAGGGATTGCACCCGTGATCAGTGAGGAGGGATGGCCTACTGAGCTGCACCAGATACAGGACCTCCAAAGCTGGGGCACTGTGGTACTAATATGAGTACCACAGGTTTGAGAAACCTTGTCATAGATACCTAATATGTCTTTCTGCTTAGCAAATTATTTCTTACACAGGTCCTGAAAAGAAAGAATGAAACCATGTCTGCAAATTACTTTACAAATGCCAGAAAGCACCTGAAATTTTGGCACATCTTCATTAGAACTCACCTACAGGTCTTCTTATCTCACTCTGCAGGACTTCTCTGTCCTCTTCCTCATTCCACGTCTTTCTTTGTTCCCTTCAGCTTGGCAGGCTTTTTTTACCAAAGGTTGCTGGGGTTTTTTGTTTTCCTTTCCCTTCCCCACCTACCCTGCCTGCTCTCTCCTCCTCTTCCCCTCTCCCTAAAAGACTGCAGAAAAGCACTGCAGCAGAGGTAGTGTGGTTTAAAGGTACAGACCTCCTGTGAAAGAGGCTGGAAATTTATATTCTGAAATTTGTGAGAATCCTTTGCACTCCCTCATTTTGTAAGCGAGGTGTGTTTTATACGGCCACATGGCTTATCCGTGTCCCAAGGAAGAACAAGGAGCCAAGTTAAAGTTCTCCAAGAGATCGTTTTCAGGCTGGTGAAGTGTTCTTGCAGAAGGGATCAAATTAAGCCAGGTTTTAAAGTTACTTTTGGGTGACTAGAGAGTCAGGCAGGCTCTGGGAAACTTGCAGAAGAAATTAGCATTGCTAGGTCTGCTGAGCTTTTCAAATCAGGAAGTTTTATCTAAACTAATTTGTCTCTTTGCTTCTGTGGCTGACCTTGTGTGTGGTCTGCTGGTACGTCTTATCAATAGAAGAGTACCTCAGGATTTAGAGTGCCTATCTGCAAACACCCAGGAGGGCACCCAAGCCCCATCTCAGAGCTTCTCTAAATATGACTGTCTGTCTCTGTCTTCAGAGGTCCACCCCCCTCCAGCTGAATAAGGGGAAGTTGTGCTCTCATCATGTTGACCGGTGTTGCCCTTTTCTTGATATTACTTTTTTTCCTCCCTATTCAAGGAGTGGGAAGTGGAAACTGCATTGTCACAGCGAAGGGTGATTTACCACTCCTGCTATCTGAGGGGTGATCCACCCCTGGGGATCTCTTGGATTGCACCCCTGGGCGGCTGCAGCTCTGCAGTGCCAGCGCTGCTCCTGCCAAAGCAAAGCCTGCGGGCGGTTATGATGGGGAGGTGGAGTCATTTTAACAATTAAATAGCACCATCTGCAGGCTCCGCACGCCCCACAGGACCACACTGGCCCAGCAAGTGTGTAAATGCCTCCATCCTCCATGGGTATGGAACCTGCCTTCAGCTGCTGCCCACCACAGCACATGTAACGAATGCATCTACTGAGCTGCTGCCTCTCCCGATGGTGGTCCGGGTGGACGTGCCAGCGTGCACAGCTGCAGGCACAGGCATGGCACATTTTGGGATGTACTGGCAGGTACTGGTCTGTGCAAGCAGTGAATGTAGCCTTGGAGTGGTCACCACAAGGTAAGCTGAGCCAGGAGGGTGTTGGACTAATACCTCACAGACAAAGAACAGCTCAAAGTGTCATTTTTACAGGAGAAATCTTCATCTGTGGTTATATCCATTTACCGACAGTCATCAGCAAGGGCTTTTTCATCTTCCTTTGCCCACTAGTCCAAGGAGAGGAGGAGCACCCTGTTATGCTGTCACGGTGCGGATGCTGACCTACCTGCTCCTTCCAGGAAAACTACCACCAGGAAGGATGTGTCTAGCGGGAGGTAAGATTCCCCCCATGACTGTGAACATGCTCGCTTTTAGACTTGTTTTTTTCCTTAAAAGGAAATAAAAAAAGAATAATGCTGCTCCTACACTTCACAGGTGAGAGACAGACCTAGCAGAAAAGAGAGAAAGTGAGACACAAACTGATGTTTTAACATTGATAACTTCCCCTTTAAATCACAAACTTTTTTATTTTTAAGCCTTCTGCTGCTGGCACATTAAAATGTCTGCTGAATCCCTGACTACTCTTAAATCATCAGTACTAGGTTGTGAACATTTTTCTGCTGATACTTTTCTTTTACTAATAATATCTCTGCTGTCTTATAGGAATCCTGCTAAAAGAACCATGACTGGTGTTTTTTTCCTCTCCTCTTTTAATGCTGAAGGTCTACCTCTTTATTTTCAATAAAGCATTTTCCTGAAATCCAGCTGGGGAATTTCATCTGCTGCCCAGCTACATCTTTCCAACAAACAGGCAAGTTTTGTACATCCTCCAGGTATAATACCAATACTTCACTAATAAAAAAACCCAAATCCAACAGAACCAAACGCTTTAAAAAAGTTGAGTACTTTCTTTTAGAAAAAGCTGGATGAAGTGAGCCTTTCTGCAGAGGAAGAGAAACGCCTACGGCTCAAGGTGAAAGACGCTTTGTATTTGGCCATGACTGTGCCGTGCCCCCTTACCAGCACCTTGGCTTGCACCCAGAGCAGTGATTGTCTTCTCCCATGCTTGTGGGGGTTGTTTTGTCCCAGATCATGGCTGAAGTTCACTGCTGTTCCTGGGATCCTTTTCCAGATGCTCACAGCAGGCTTGCAGCAGAGCTGGCAGTGGGATCTTTGTCCTTTGTAGGCTGACCCAGTGGCCACCAGCACCCAGCCTGCCCTCCTGCCTGCTCTGGCCACCCGAGACTCCCACAGGGAATTCTGGCTTACTGCAGTGCTGCTGCCTGCAGTGAGGGCAGCTCGGGTGCTCTCTGCCCAGATCTCTGCACTGTCATTTTCCCAGTGATGCCACCTGTCATCAAGATAGTGACAGTTTGGGTCTTCCTTAAAAGGACAATGCCTGCTTCAAGGGCATAATGTAGAGTGGGCATCTTGCTGACAGGGAAAATGACTGAAGATGACTTTTGCTGCTGTCTTGGGAGTGCCCTGTGGCTTCAGACACTCCCAGGATTTCCCAGCTCAGATATGTGTGACTGCAATACTTTTTTTCAAATCAGTACCTTAAGCCACAAAATCATCCTTCTCTAATATGCTGGGAATCATAGGCTCAAAGGATACATTAACATCCAAGCCTGTACCTTGTACAGTTAGGCAAATCAGAATTATTACTGTATGTAATGAAAATATTCTCAGAGCAAGCTCTGTCTCTAATGACCTTCTTGCATGAAAACTGAATAAAAGATTTGTAGCAAAAGCTAAAAAATAATTTAAATAAAATAGTGGCATCCCAGTTTGGCTGAAGAGCAAAGGAAGTATGAATGCTATTGTACTGGTCTCTGGTGCGACCTTATGTGGGACATAGGATGCAGCCATGGCCACCAAATTTCAAGTAAGAGGATCTCCAAGCAGGATGCCATGCTGGTGCTGGAAACGCTTACGTTCTGGTAAGGGGAGGTTTAAAAGAGCAGATGAGAATAATCTAGCCTGTGTGCCTTCACCAAACAAGAGGAAGAGAGAGGACCAAACTCCCTAATCACTCCTACGGAGGGTCGTGGAAGGAGGTGCATGACAGGTACCTGAGAGAGCAGGAGTGAGACTTAATATTTGGTCTTTTCTAGCTGCATTCAGTCATTGCACTGACTAGTGTGTAATGCAAACAATGCTCTTCACTAAGGGTTGAACTAAATGCTGTATAACCAGAGCCAGTGCCCAGGTGTACATGCCGCTGCTCTTCTTGCTGGGTGAAAGCTGGCCAACAGGTGTACGAATGCTGAAGAGTGGCAAAGCTTGCCTGTGACACAGTGGCCATGTCCTCATCCAGGGATGGCTCTTTGCTTGACTGCCTGGTGGGAGCACAGCACTGTTTCCAAGAGCCCCATGGAGAAGAGGGCAATCCTTGCCCTCAGCTACCTGCAATTTCTGATCATGAGTGTGATGGCAGCGGTAGACCAGCATACTGTGTATAGTCACCTGGTAGCAATCTCTTCCACAGGTTTTTACAGCCTAAATGTACCAGGCAAGAGGCAATAACCTGGATTTTGCTCTGCTGTGTGTGGCATGATTACACCAGGGATTCAAATGCCTCTTAGTTACTACCCAGCAGCTCCTGCAGCAATTGTAGTTCTCCCCTGGGCTGTCTGCCCTTATTAGCAGGCAGGGATTCCTCTAGCCTCGTATTCCCCATGACATTGAGCTCTCTGCTCTTTGTTGTTAGAAGCCTGAAAGGATTCACGGGGGAATATCCTTCTGGAGACCATCACCAGCTTCATGGAGCCAGAGGGGGGTCGCTGCAATGAGCTCTGAGCCAGCCAGGCTGTTTCCCTGGGGAAAAAACTGTGGCTCCTGATACCCTCCTGCTGGATGGTGTTGCTCAGGACAAGCGTGACTCTTCTTGCCAGCACCCTGTCCCTTACTTTTGCCCTGTTAATGGGAAGACTGCAAGCAATGGCTCTACGTAGCTAGGGTATGATGACCTCTTCCCTCCATCTCCTGCCTGGGATGCTTGGGCTTAAATGTCAAAGACAACAAGAAAGGGTTCTTCAATTATACTGGAAGCAAAAGGAAAACTAAATAAAATGTGGGCCCGATTTAGTCATGTGCCATGGTAACAGAAGATGCAGGGAAGGCTGAGTTACTGCATGCCTTCTTCGCCTCAGTCTTTACTGCTCGGGCCAACCCCCGGGAGCCATGGACTGTGGATGAAGAACTAAGGAAGATCTTCCCTTGGTGGAGGAGGACCAAGTCAGAGATCAGTTAAGAAGGCTGGACATCCACAAGTCCACGGGATACACCCGAGAATGCTGAGGGAGCTGGCAGAAGTCATTGCAGGGCCACTCTCCATCATCTTTGA